>CAJRST010033334.1:4932659-4968220 GCA_907169785.1 Menidia menidia
ACTACTACTACTACTACTACTACTACTACTACTACTACTACTACTACACCTAATAATAATACTTTCAGGCTTCAAAGTGATGAGCAAACAGATTTTAAGATTTCCAACCAAAAAAAAGAGACAGAAGAAATTGTATGCCTTCAAAATTCACTTTTATTGTCTGCTTTAAAGGCACAGTAGGCTGCTTTGAGCAGGGCAATAACTTTTCAACAATCAAACATAGAAAAATCATCAACCAAAACTTTGACTTCGGCCTCTTTTAAAATGTTATGGTTTTTGCACATTCCAGGTACTTTGATAACAGGAAGACAAAAAGCTGAAATGTTGGCTTTTTTTGTTTTGTTGCACAGAATATTTTGAGGTTTAATGTTTCCTCCAACACTTTATGCAGTTCACAGTTGACAAATGTCTTTCTATAAAGCTAGTATATAGTGGAACCTATTATGTTGTTTATTTTCTAACAGCATATAAATGACAAAGTGCTTCCAGATCCAAATTGTTTTAGGTAGCTTGACTACATTCTCTTTCTCTTACATTCTCTTAAGACAAAATGGAGGATGGTAGAGGAATTCATTCAACAAGAATAGGAAATATACAATGCCTGAATATTATATTTGCAGATATTTATTACAAAAATATTTCTAGACCATCGACTTTATAACTTCCACTTGTTATAGTTGCATGATAGTAATGTATAATTTGTCTTTACTACATTCTGTGGCATGTATGCATTATCTACAAAAACAATAAGGTACCATTTCTGTGACGCATCAAGTTCTGCAGATTTTTCTGGTGCACAAGCAGAACTTCTTCTGATACTAATGCAAAGCCTCAGCATGCAGCATAGAAATAGACAGTTCGGGATTAATAAGAACCTGTCACTGTGTCCACATTGTCCTCCCATAGTCTCAACATCTTCAACAATGCGTTTTTTAAACAAAAAAAGGGAAAAGAAATAGTTCCAGCTTTAGAGTTATGAATGATGGGAACCTGTGCACACTGTGTATAAAAACAGGGGATGGGGGATCCGGTTGTCACTCAGAAACGGACACAGCCACTAGTTTCTTCTGCGCCATCAAAGTCGATTCCTTCACACAATGACTCCTTGAAGAAAAAAAGGGGAATGCCACTGTCATTCTCGAATGAATTCCTTGCAGAAGCAAATCCATTTGCAGGCAACTAATGATATCCTCAGCAGCCTAAGATAACTTAAAAATTAGGTCATTGTTTGAAATGTGGTAAATTAGCCACAATATTGTGTTTTCAATATGTGTTGAAATATTACTAAGTTCAAAAGCTTCTCTATGATAATTACAATATAAACTGTGTGTGTGTGGCATGCAATATAAGACTGTTTAATGTCCAAGTAGAGTGCCAATGTTATTCTGTTGAAATTTCTCTAGAACTCAAAAGTAACATTGAAGAATTTAAAAAAATGTGTTTTACTATGCAGTTTTTTTAATCAAAGTATTAAATAATCGAGATGTGATATTGCTACTGATAAGGTCGCGGAGGCAAAAGAAAACTGAAAAAAACTTTCGCTTTGCAGAGGTGATTGTAGGTAAAAAACAAACAACCAACACAAAAACATAAAAACAGAAGTAGACCACAAAAGTTAATGTCCACAGACATGGATATGAGATGAGGCGTGGGAAAGAAAATGAAAGGCCTGCCACAAGTACTAACTCTCCAAAATACTCACTGACAACCGCCTCCTATCCGAGTCTGTAAGACAGGTTTAGAGAAAGCGGGGAAAGAGAAAGACAGATCGACATGTAGAGAAATGCACACACATGGTACTCACAAGGCAAAGCCAATGATGACACGAGACGTACAAATATGAATATGCATTTAGACATTTCAGTGCTTCTTTTAGCCTGACTAAAACAGTTAAAACGTTTCTCTCAACATGCTAAATAACAATTCACAATTTATTTCTCTTGCTTTTTTAAACTGAAAGATCACTAAGCGTCCTATAAAGATAGGTTGTGGAAATTTGCAATAAAAGGCTCCAGATGGTTGTGTGTCTTTTGTGTTAATGCCACGATGAGCTCTCTTGCAAAGTGGTGGCATGCTGTTCTGCATATTCAGGCTTGGGACAGCATTTTGGTGAGGCACAGGCCATGCAAAAAAACCCATCTAGTAGGCACAGCATTAGAGAGAAAGAGAGAGAAACTCATTGAAGATGCCAAAAAAACATGCTCTGAGAGACAGAGAGAGGGTAGGGGTGGGGGGGGGGATTAATGTACGTCAGTTGCAACACAGACACTAAACCACCACGAGGATCCAAAACTGAGACGAGGCAATGCTTGACACAGGGTTAACAACTGCGGCGGGACGCGACTGATCACGGCTAACGGTGACAGATTTAGAGGGTTTGCCTGTAACTCTGCCACTAACTTGGCTTTGCAGTCCCTCTGGCATCAGAGCCGACGGGGTGGGGGCCAGAGGCAGCCAGGGCTGGTTGCCCGCGCTGTAGAGCCGGGGACGCTTGACCTGGTCGTGACTGGACAAGGGAGTGTAACTATTCCGGCGGTGTATGAGAGCGGAGTCCATTGGAATGTTACCCTGGTTAGAAGATGAAATACCGCAGGTGTTAAAGAAAAAAGATCTTTGGGGGACACACAGGAACGCGGGACACCAGACGAAACAACAGCAAGGTCAGAAGCTGCACAAAACATGGGACAGGGCACAATAAACACCTCCATCAAGAATATTCAAAGATGGCTGTTAACAGCTCAGATTTAGCAGTCTTTGTTTTTCAGATAAGCGTAATCTATATATCAGGATGCAACCAGAGCAATGGAAGCTATCAGATCTGCCACGCAGCATGGCCAGTCTCCTCAGGGACCCAAATATCTGCGAAAACTGCCTTTTCTTTCAATCCGTTGGACTCACGGTTTGGGCCAGTGGTTACAGATGGGGAAGGCAGAGCAAAACAAAAGGAGGGTATGAGGAAAGGAGTCAAGAAAGCACAGGCTCACAGGTAAGGGATGCAATGTAGGTGCACTGCTTTCGGGCTGAACTGAGAGACACAACAAACAACAGGTCACTAGACTTCCAATTATTTGTTGAGATTTGCTCAAAAACTGAGAGCAAATTTGATTTAAAAAAAAAAGAAAAAGGAAGCCATCATCAGGTTTAAGCTTTAAAATAAAACAGACAGCGATGCATGTAAAATAAATGCCAAACAGTGACCACTATTTTTATTGATTTAGCTCAGATCAGAGCTACTTACAAGTGGTCGGTCTCGATGTGTGTTTACTGCCTCCACATTCAGGTAAAACATCTCCACTTTACAACCTACAACATACAAAATGCAGTGAATTTTGATCCAGTTTTTTTCTCTCTCTTTTTTTTTTTTTTACTTATGTTTGCGGTAATATTCTTTCCTACCATATGCGACAGGAGTGAGCTTGAGCACAGTGTGGAGAGGACATTTCATGTACGGAAGATCCTCTGTGAAATGAGCAACCCAGCATCCAACATTCAGTTTTCCTCTTTCATATATATATATATTAAAAAAATGTATTTGTGTGTGATTGCTGTATCCAATATCCGACCTGCACCCTTGTCCAGGAAGTAAGCCAGAAGACAGCGCATCACAGCCTGATGGCAGATCACCAGCACGTTGCCCTGTCTTTCTAACTCCATGATTACAGGCTCCAACCGCTGCACCAGATCTTGATAAGACTGAAAACAGAGGAGAAGATAACTTTTTTACTTGATAGAAATAGATTTATTTGATAGATACTACCAGCTTCAATTATAAAGATGTTAGAGAAAAAATGTTCTTTTGGCGTGAAAAAATGGTTATGGCTCTGAAAAGTGTTCAATCACCTCTCCTCCTGGGTAGCGATAGTGGTACTTATCCTGGTCCCTCAAAGCAAATTCCTCTGGGAATGTTTCCTGGATCATCTCGTAGGTCATCTCCTCACACACACCCTGTGAAACAAGAACAAAACCTATCTTCACCACGAGAAACAAATGTTTCTGTGGAGTGTGAAATAAAAAGAAAATGCAGCCATTTGTTTAAAACACAACATTTTTGTATGACTGGCTTATTTGAAAATGGAAAATATTAATTTCCCCACACAAATTAATGTGTTTTAGATAAAGGTTTGTTGTGCAATGTCAGTTATTGATAATCTGCAACAAACTGGCCTTAGTAAATTTAATAGGGGTTAGTAATTTTGAGTAATTTTTCTCTTAAGAACAAAATATATACGTCTGCTCTAAAATCTTTTAAGAACTTAAAAAAATTAGATAAATGAATTTAAAAAAATGATAAAAAAGAAGGTTGTCCCTTGAAAAACCTTTTTCTCATCTGGAATGCCTTTTTTCCCAAAAGCTTTCTCAGGCCTTTTCTCTCTTTACATTAAGGTTACATGTTAATGTTTGCGGTTAATCAAATCAATGTGAAATGGGCCGTGCTACACTCCTTTTTAACAAGACGTTTTTAGAAAATCACCCAGAACATATTTTCCGACCTACTCCGTGAAAACTGTTTTTAAGGGGGTCAGATGACTGGCTACTGACTGCATCGATCTCGTTGAGGATCTTCCACTGCTCGTAAGGCACCCCGAGCTCCTCGGCCGTCTGGATTGTTCTTCTCAGCTGGCTCGTCCACACCTTCAAGTCTGAAAGCTTGTGCTCGTCGATGAAATCCCGCAGGGCGTGTGCGAACTGGGACGCGAGAGACACGGGGAGGTACACGAAAAGATGGATTACAACAAGTTAGGGGACGTACGGGCGCTGGCTTATGATGGAGAGAGGGCCCTCGTACCTGTTTCCCTCGGGGAGAAAGTTCGGCGTCTCCGCCTATGCGTCCCTCCACGTTGTGGTTGCTCTCTCCGTGTCGACACAGGTAGATGGAGTGCGAGTGCACGTGGATGTTCATGAGGTAATAGACGATCTTGCTCTGGATGTAGTCCTGGACCCGGTTCACCAGGAAGCGCCGGCCTACGTTTATGACTTTGATGAGAGAGAGGTCCCTGCAGTTGCCGGTAAACACTGGGGGTTACTCAAATGGTGGCTCACCGTCACCATTTAGTTTATTTTCCGAACCACATTCCTCCACAAAATCGACACTGCTATTGAATTAAATACAGGTTTGTTTGATGGAAATTCTGAAAAATCTGCGTAATGGATTTCCTGAAGTCTCACTTGTCATAGTCATCAGGATCTAATGGTTGATAAGTGACCTTGTAGCACTCAATGCGTTTCAGGAAGTCGTCCATGACTCTCTCCCGGTGTCTCTCGGGGTAGTCCGGGCTGGACACCTTCACTTCCTGCAGCAGAGATGATGGAGCCCAGTGAAACGCTCTGAATGCGGCTCTGACATAACACCGCGCACACTGTGTGTATTAATAGATTATGGGCCCAGACAAGAAGTCACAGTCGGACCTTACAGACTGGTGCATGGCATCGGATCGTACCAGAATATTTGCAGCGATGACATCTGGGTCGTCGCACACAGACTCCACAAAGAACACCTGTTGGAAAAACGTTCAGAGGGTCAGTTTACACTACACGTCCCACAAAGCAGAAGCATTACAACAAAGTGTAGTGAGAGGAAAACTTTCTGACTACATTTATCATGCTTATTTGCATTCTATCTGGTAAGGAAATTTAGAGTATTTTAGAGTAAGAGTGTTGCATAATATGTGGGTAAGGCAAGGCAAGTGTATTTGTATAGCCCATTTCATGTACAAGACCATTCAAAGTGCTTTACAAAGAGTTTAAAAGCAGAAAAACAACAAAAGAAAATTACTCAACAAAACGTGATAGCTTGCTCAGGCATCCAGATGATCTCGTGTTTTCATATTACAAATAACAAATGATCTAAAGACCCTCAAGTTTCGCTTAGATATTTTTAAAATTCTGTATTCAGCATTGAACCAGAGTCTAATATTGATGATGGCTTTTCAAACCCCAAATATACAGTATTTGCCACTACAAATTCTTTCATATATCTTTTTGAAGTCTTCACACTATTTGAGCAGTGTTTACAGATCATTTTATCATTGAATGACACAGTTTCAGAATTTCTTTGGAATCTTCTATGTTAAGGACCTAAGAAATAGAAGGATAAATGCGCATATAAGGAATAATTCAGAATTAGCCCTCTTGTTTGGCAATAGATTTACAGTTCTGGCTGATGTCATCATGGAGGACTAAAGATCATAAAGCTTTACCTTGAATGCATTCTCCTTAACAAAATCTTGAATAAGATCACGTCGCTCTCTTGTTGTGTTTGTTGCATCGAAAACCTTCAAAACAGGGGAAGAAAAGACTGAATGTGTTAATTTGGCATTCAGTGTTGAGAGGGCAGTTGAGGATTAAGACTGCCTCAAAGCCAGATGTGTTTCTGCTCTACATTTCTTCGATCTGGACACAAGCCAGATGCACATAAATATAGAGAGATGACTCACTGCTATTTGACCTCCCTCCCCCGTCAGGTACGCCTTCACATCCTCCAGAGCCACCAAAGCACACTGCCTGCAGGAGGGAGGGCAAACACAGTCACTGAGTCTCACGTTGCACAGTACCATCATCTTCATGGTGTTTAGGTAGAAGTCATGTACACTGAGTGACTCCTGGGCATTTATCAGCCCACACTAAAACGGAAAATGTTTTCAGTAACAATTACTTCATTTTGATTTTATTAACCCTTTACGATATTTATCATAATTGATACGAAGATTTCTGAGATCTATTGCATCGTCATGAAGTAAAAATTTGTTTGAAAAACCCTGGAATATGGAATAATGTTTCCTTTTCTTTGCAATTTAGTTTATAAAATGTAAAATTGTGCAGAAAATATTGATTACACGTGATTAAAACACATAGATTACATTTGTTTGTATATCTTTTCACTTTAACCATAACTTTGGGTTAAAACCTTATTATTTTGTATCCATTTTTCTGTGGTGTAGTTTTATTTGGTTAAAGATTAAATAGATTAAATCTAATGTTTGGTCTTTTTAACTTATTCACTTGAACTTTAACAAATATGCATCCATTACTGTATTTCAGTGACTTTACACAGTTGAAAAAATAGTTAGGACGATAGAATAAAAAAAAGAGCAATAATAATGTATTTTTAACAGGTAATCAAAGCAACACTGGAGAAGAAGTTTAGTCCTTTTATGGGAAGAATACTATCAAATTCACCTGACATCAGGAGGAAAACTGGTAGTAAATCAATGCAGAAACTGCCTCTGGACAACAACTAGTCAAGTGACGAGACGGTTCCAGAATGAAAACATACAATTATCCACATAAAACACAAAGAGAGGACTTCACAGAGAAAACACAAAGACTTGAGCATGAGACACAAGCCATTCATACGCCTCAAGAATCTCAACGACAGACACGGCTTTACAAAAGAAAAGGAAAACAAAATCAAAAGCCAGAACTTTTCCAAGATGGACCTCTAACATATGAAAGGAAGATCAACTTGTTTCAGTGTGATGGGAAGAACAAGGCCCACTATTAGGACAACATCATCTTTAGAGCATTTAAAAGCAGGCTGTCTGCAGTAGTTTGAAGGGTTTCTAATGGCACCGTGTGTTATTTGCTCTTCATTTATCAGAAGACAGAGAGGGTGGGGCATTGTGTGCATTATGCGGCATCGGTTCATTACACAATAATCTCCAAGGACTCCAAAACACTCCAGTAGAATTTTATTATAAAGAGGTGGATACATGTGATACGAGCTTCTGTGCGCTTTGTTTCAACAAAACTGTAGGTGTGAAGACCCACCAAACAAACAACAGAATATAGCAGCAGTATACGGCCCGACAAAAGCTAAAAAATGAGCTCCACACTTCAACCGACAAAGCCTCTCTTACTTGTTGTGTTATTACAAAAACAAAAAGCTTATTGGAAACGCCTTCTGTTACTGTGTATTCCAGGTTGTAGCCCAGGTTGTAGCCCGGCCACGAGGCACCTTTGGGAGCTCATGCCAGCTTGGGAGTGACAGCGGCAGCTTGTTCAATATGCGGGTCACAATCCAGGGCCGAGGGGCTGTCAAGAGCATGTCACATTTTCACGGGAACCATGCATGACAACCTCCCCCCATTTTATTATTACCAATGGATGAAACCACGATAAAGGGGAAGGGGGTTCTCTTGATTAGTCTTTTTAAAGGAGCTCCGAACAGATTTGAAGTCACCAGACATACAAATCTGGTGCTCATTTGCTGGCGTTTGTGTGTGTGTGTGTGTGTCAGTTTAAGGCACAGAACCCTCAGCGCACAGTCGCTGAGTCTTGACTGTTGGCCAAAAAAAAAAAAATTGCTTAGTCACTGATGCTGCAGAGGACGCAGAGGAGGACCAAAAGGATTCATGCTGAATGGAGGAAATGCCATACCCACAGAGTTGATATGTTTCAACTGCTCTCACTGACAGACAATATGGTGAATGTCCTTTGTAGTGACTGAAGATGAGCTTGCATGCAAGGGTGCGACTTACTTTCTTATTTTCATGGCTTCCTCGTTGTCGTGGCGGAAGAAATCATAGGACTTATAGGATTTGACAGCCTCTCTGCGGTACACACCCAAGTTAAACACTGAAACGGTAATAAATGACATCAGCACAATCTGTCACCGTGCTGCCGGCCTTTGCTGTTGCTGCGATATGAAGCTAGACATCCTGATTCATAAAGTGATCACAAAAGATCATAATCAATATCAAATGTTCTTCCCTCCTTTGGAACGACAACTTACGCTGAACCCAAGGTGAGAGTTTTCATCAGAGTAATTTTTATTTCTGTTAGCAGTTCTTTTGTCACTTAAAGTGACTTAAAGTAACTAGAACTGCAAACATCTGATCAAGGTCAAATAAGCTCAATAATACAATCATTGTCATCAGAATACTCTAAAGTTTTCTAAGTTAACTGAACCAGATTTCACCAGATTCCACTTAACAACGACTACATGAACGCTCAAATACACCACATAGCCTACCTATCCTGTATTGGAAGATTTTCATTTAAACATTTATGTACAAATGTACACTTGATATCCTCATTCTTCATATGTGATGCTAATATGTCCCCTCTGTATAATTCTTTATGAACATTTGTCAAGTATTGGATATACCCTGTGTATATGTCCAGCCCACCAGTTAGATGTATAAATATATAGTTCTTTGTTGAACTTAGTCATAAATGGGTATATATCTCTTATATAATAATGATGCACACTAACATAAATGTAACACTTGACAGGCATTTTACAAAATAAAAAAAAAGCTTAATAAAGGCCCTTAATATGATCATTATGATCATCATTTAAGTTGGAATAAACTACAGCACCAGAATTAAAGGTCTATAATCGTTCATACCTTTGGTCGGGACGCCGATCCAGTTGAGGTAACGTGTGAGTTTCTTGGACATGTAGGTTTTTCCTCTCGCTGGAAGCCCGATCATCACGATCACAGTGGGAGAATTTGTCATGTAGGAGGCCCATGCTGCCCAGGAGAGACATGCACACTAATAAACATCCAGCAAAGACAGATGCTGCTGTAATACATTCATTTATTCCATTGTAATCACCTGCGTTATGAAAATAAACAAAAATCACAGCATGTTGATACATGTTGGGTCTGGACACAGTTTATGAGTAATTCATGTAAATACTTCATAGAAAGGACGGGTTGCGAAGGAAATAATTAGGCCATCTGCCTTTTGGACAAAAGTAATACTCTCTCTGGACGCAAAGATAATCTGTGCTCCGAGTTCACGAGATTTCTGAAATAAATTAAAAGAACAAATTTCCTGAGAGACCGGCAGTTTTCTTAGAAAGATGTCACACAGTGTATTTCTATATCACCGGTCATAATTTCCATCGGTCTCTCTTTGGCCATGCCACTTTCTCACAGATATATCTATTCAAGATAGAGCCTTAATGAAGATGTTTCCCAACAAAGGAGGGACTTTCATTGAGTCCAGAAGCCCAAATTGCCTTAGTCTTAGGTTCCAGCTGCACCTGTGGATTCCCACAGTGAAAGCTGAAGTGGCTCCAATCTAATAATGAGAAAGCTGGAGTTTACTTACAGCATTTCTTCTCATTTTTCTTGGCATCTGTTGAGTTCGTGGAGGGTCCACCGTCTCTTTGGGTGCACGACATGTTGAAATTCCGATTTCAGTTCTTAAAAATCTGCGCTTCTTCAAAGAAGAGACATGGCCCGAGCTGATCTGGAGGCAAGAGAACCCAGAAGGGAAATCGGCTGGATGTGATGCATGATCTCCACACACGTGACAGAAAAATATTCGTGCAGGCTAAGCTGTGGGCATCTGTCTAAATTGTTTTCTTTCCATGAGCGTTATGGAAATGGAAATGGCTCTATGTAACCGTGGCAACGTCGATCGGACAGTCAGGAACAGCGGAGCTGAGGATGAGGAGGAAACGCTGTGCTGCCACATCATCCCTGCTGTTAACAAAAAAAAAAAAAAAAACCTGCTCTGCTTGAAGTTGCGCTTTATTCAGCCGCAGCAACATCCTAACTGTAGGTCAAACAGTCTTAGTGTTATTTCAACGCAACCCACACAAGACGCGTATCTCTTTGCGCAAAAAATCAGCCGCCTTTTTTCCCCCTTTTTTACCTGATCGGTAAGCAAAAATATGCCTCCGCAGACGCCCGGGTGCCCAGAAACCCGCCCGGAAACCTCCGGATCCACAGCAGCTCCTGTCCTTGATGCTGAGATGCGTCCTGGGCCGCTGCTGCCTGCTCAGACTCTACGTCAGCCCCCCCCCCCCCCCCCCCAACCCCCCCCCCCCCCCCCTACCGTAAAGCTGAGAGCAAAATCTAGGGCAACACATGCTGCACAGCCCAGTGTTAGTAACTGAGATACAAAAAAATCCTTCTGGCTTTGCAGAGGATCAGGAGCTTTTTTATCAGAAGAGCTGGACAACTAAACAATAAAAATGAAAAAAAAACAAAACAAGTAAACACACATATTTGGATTCAAAACCCTTTATTCCCGTCTATCAAACATTTAAAAAAATCTTTTGCATAGTTATTTCATTCAACAATCATCCTCCATAGAAAAAGGCAGATAGTGGTCAAAGAGCTATTTACAAGTACCTTACAAATCCACCAGATAAAACAGAATCCTGAATAAATAAAGCAAAAACAGTCATCCCGCCACCACCCCTCAGCTATACAAAAGGTTAAGAGCCCTAATAAAAGATCATTTAATACATTTGCCTGCTCAAGTTAGTATTCTGGCGCGAGATAACAACAGCTTCTTCAGCGTGTCCTTCTTCCAAAGCAGACTGTGTACGGTGTCCGCATTTACCCGTCACCACGAGTTCACACGTCTGTCAAAGCCACGTTTGTGAATCGGGATACCGCGGATACTTGACACGCTCTCCGAGGCCAAACCCGTTGCTATATTAAACCGCCCGCCCGGGAACATGCGCGGTCAGAGGTTAGGCACGGCGTTAGTGGCGTGGCCGGTGGAAACTTCCCTGCCAGGTCAGCTGAGCGGCCCCATAATGGAGCATGTGTGATTGTCAGAGCATCTCTGGCCTGTGAGGGACTGAGGTCCAAGCCTGAAGGCGCGGTCAACAAAAAAAAAAACGAAAAATCCCGTCAGTAGGTTTGTGCACTTTTTGGATGTGGGGAGGCGTCTGCAGCAGACGGACAGCTTCGGGACTCCAGTGTGCGACCGTTACTGGCTTGCTGTGCTCACTTTAAGGCTTGATTTTCCACAGCTGGATAGGAGAAGGAAACAAAAAGATATTTTAATTCAAGTAAGGATGCAAAATAGAATGCAGAAATAGTTCACAGCAAGAAAGCCCTTTATTTGACTGTGTTGCAGAGGTATCTGTGCATAATGCTTGTCTTTTTAAATAAGAAATATAAAACCCTGTTTTGAGTCAGTATAGAGAGCAAGTACCGTGTTGTGGGTGTCACTAATGGGTTAAATGTTTCTATTTCCATGTAAAGAATTTGTTTTAAAAAAAGGGTATTTTTCATATATTCTACCTTGTTTTAATGCTTATACCTCACAGGTTAGTGGTTGTTCAGAAACTTGCTCAAAGTTTTACCATCATGAAACAACTTTAACATACTGTTAAGTGAATTCAGTTAATAGTTTTAGTACATCCCCATTTCAGGGAATGGAATCCCAGATTCATTACAGGAATTAATTGATATTAGCACATTTTGACATTAACATGAAACCAGTAGTCACATTGACTTGAGAAGACAGTCTTCACAATAAAATAATAGATGCTTAATACCAAGTAAAATGAAGAGTTCCCAACTGATAAATACCTTCTCTACTGAGAATATTTCTCCCTGGACTTAAAGGACCCGGACTAAATATTCTGCCTCATTTCAAAGTGGAAATCTTGGTGCTGTTTAAGCTGAGCAAAATATATTCTTAAAAATGATTGATTCACTCCTTTAGAGGCATGCTATCCACTTCAAAGAACTTTTAAGCCAACTTTAACACATTTTTTTCCCACAGTCTAAATATGATGTCAGCTTGCCTTTCAGATTGCCTCAAAGAAAGCCGGGCAGATTTCAAATATGTCCTTTTCCAACACTAAGTGTCCATCATTTACAGAGATATATGTAGCAATAATACACATTTTAGGATTTATTCTGTTAATTCATAATAATGACTCCAAAAGGCTCAATGATTCAGGGATAAAAAGTTGAAAAAAGAAAAAAAGAAACTGGAGCAGCTGAGGCAACCGTGAGCTCAGCTGCTGAAATCTTGTTTCATTTGACCTGCTGACAGTTTATGAAGCTGTTTACTTCCTTTTTTTGTCGTTGTACAAGCTGCTGTAATTATGACATCAGCTTAGCCACTCACTCTGATGTTGAAGCCGAGCAGGTCGGTGATCACCGCAGACACAGCCGACAGGATGACGACCTTAGTGATGTTGTAGATAAGAGGGTTCACAGTCAGCCCCAGCAGCCTGAAGGGAGTATCCAGCTCCTGGAGGAGGAAAGGAGGAGACCAATTTCTGACATGAGTACTCACAGAGGTCAAAATAAAGATCAATGAAGGATTTTACTGTGGACATAAAGTTATCACTATTCAAGGCAAAAATAAGTATACATCCAGGATTTATGGGATAAAAAGTACCAAAGGTACAGTGCTTCTTAGCCTCGAAGCCTCCTTACCTTCATTAGCTTTGTTGCCAGTTTTAACACGTTGTTCACGATATTGAGTTGCTCTTTCTTGTTGGGCTTTTTCTCCATCTTCAGATACAAGTTAATCTGGAAACCAAGGGGCAGTTTTACACACCGCGAGTGGCTAGCTGCCTGCAGAGGAAAGTCCTCTGCAGGTGCGACCTTCTGGAGCCAGGGGGCCTCACCTGCTCAGTCAGCAGCACCGAGGAGTTGCTGTATTTGCTGTTGGTCTCTGATCCGAGCGTGGCCAGGCGCAGCAGAAAGAGGGTGAGGGAAGAGCCCCACACCATGAGCTCCCAGTTGGTCAGAGACTCGAGGAATGTCTTGTGGCTGTGCAGAAGCTGAGATGGAGGGGAGTGTGAGAATAAGGTTTTCTTTGCGTCAAATAAATCTTATAAGACACACTCCAATCTACGGTTAGATTTTTTGGGATTGTTTTAGCACCGTTTCTGCCTCACAATCAAAGTTATGTGCTTTATAACGCCATAAACGACTGACCTGGGCACAGAGGATGAAGGAAATGGAAAGCGCCAGCAGAAAAATAGAGGAGACGATGACGTCAACGGAGCGCTGCGGCCCTCGTCTCTGCAACAGGCAAACGTGACCCGGCGTTACAAAGACGGGTTCCTGACCCCTGTCTAATAAACAGTGCTGCAGGAACAGGGATCAGGGGACAGTTCATGCGTAATACACACCCTGAGAAAGGATCGGAGGGACAACCACATCTTTATGTTCTGTACTTTCTTCAGCCTGAAATGAGGGATCTCAGATTTCTTTGCCTTGCGAGCTGACGTCAGATGGCTGAAGAACTTGGCAAATAACAGCCTCTGTTAGGGAAAGACGGAAACTGGAGTCACAAAGATGTGGAGAAAAACTGGGATTTAGATAATCAAGAGCAAATCAGACAATTGGGATACTTTTCCTTTGATTTACTCATCACCCCTCAGTCAGTTCTGATTAGAGTTTAGATACAAAACTGTACATTCCCCATGGCGAAGACTTAAAAACTCAGTATTCTGCACATACAGAAGTCTGTCATTTAAACTGGGGACCTATAACAGAAGATATCTTATGTGTTAAATTTCAGAAATTAAAGAGGCAACACTCTTTGTGAGAGAACATATCACCAATTGGTATTTTATGGAAGTTCAGCCTCTCCAAATCGTAGTGAGATAAATAGGACTCCCTTTACTGTCAGTGATAGAGAACTAATAGTAATAGATTCAACACTAAAGACATTACTTGCCACTTAAAATGATGAACAAGTGTCAGAGAAATTAGATATTTAGAGTGGAGAAAATCCTGTCTTTCTCTCAGTGCAAATAGAGTAGCTCCATCTTCTGGCAGCTTCTGCTATTCAGCCATATTAGATCAAACCTTTCTTCTCCTTTTTTTTTCTGGTGTAGCTAACTGCTAAGACCTTGAGTTACTTTTTCTGTGGCACTGAACACCTTTTCTGCTGCAACAGTGTCGTGCTTGTAACCAAAATATAATGAGTCCATAATGTAAGGGCAAGTATATTGGTTCCATATGTGAGCATTTTGTAATAAAAAAAATAATGAGATGTTTTTAAAAAAACTATTTCAGGAAATGAGGGCGATTAGAGCACATTCAGTCCCATTATTCTAGGTTCCTTTCAAAGACAGAACAAACAAAGGTAATGTTCCAACGAGGAATGCAGGTGGTTGTAAATGCATTTATGGATTAAGATTTTTTTTAAAGTACATCCGAACAACCTCAGTCAGTTGAAAAGAAATGAGCAAAAAATCAAACGAGCAGCAGTTACCACACACCTGCTTGTAGGTTCTCTCGGCCACACACATCATGAAAAAGAACAGCCCCGAGAGGCAGACTCTCTGGACCGTGGTGATAAGGAAAAAGGCATAAGCCTGGAAGTCCAGCGGCCCCAGCGCTATTTCCACCAGCTGCATGAGGGAGTGCGAGCTGAGGCTGGACATGTCCAGACGCTGAGCCAGGCGGAAGGCGAAGGGGAGCAGCGCCAGGGTGGCGGCCATTATCCCACTGAAGACAAGATAACCCAAGCCTTGCTCCACTAATTTCACCTGAAAAGAAGAAAAAGATACATCTGAGATATGAGACAGTGACGTGCCCGACAATATAGCCATTAGCTAAAGTCAATGAGAGATTTAGCCAAAGTCACATTCTAGCAATCTTTAAACATTTTTATGTCTTATTCCATCTTAAATGGAAGCAACAGATGCTTATTCAGCAACATTATTTATTTGGGTACAGATGCAGCTGTAATTAATGGATGTTGGTTTAATGGTTTTAAGTGAGTATTTTGGTAGACGAGGCGTGCAACATTACTTATTTAAATTTTCCGTAACGCGTTCAGGTATTACTCAGATACTTAACAGAAATGTTTTAGGGTAATAGAAAAAGAAGAAGGAAATGTGTACTCGCGTGAGGATGATCCCGCTGATCTCCAGCACGGACATGTCTGCTTTCTTGCATTCGCCCTGCTCCCATATGATGGCACTGACCCGGTCCTTGGATGGATGACATGCCTGAAGCCAGTTCAGCTGACTCTGAGGTATCAAAACAAAAACCTGGTTAACAGCGTGCTTAAATGGACTGTGTAGCCCTGCAATGGGGCTTTTTTAAAAAGGATCGAAAAACAGTAGTTGAAAGAGAAAAAGGTTTTCCAAGAAATACGATGCACCAACTAAAGGCAAAAAAAATGAAAGAAGAGAATGGGATATATTTGGATATTTACACCGGGGATTCCTTGCTGCAGGCTTTCATCGTCACTGCTCAGATTGGTGTTATGTGGGGGGGGCATTCCGGGGTTATACCTCCCGCTGTCCTCACTGTTGCTGCTCCCTGTGGAGGCGGAGTCAGGATCCTGAAGGAGCTCCTCCCACATTGTGTCGTCCGTGTCGGAGGCCGGGTGAGAGCCCAGCTTTGGCCTGAGGCGCTCCACGGCTTGAGGCTTCCCCTCCATGGACGCCCCGCTCCCTTCCTGCCCTCAAGCCGAGCAACGCATTTGTGTTTAATGTGACAGACTCAACCAGCATTTTGCAATCTTCCTCAGAAACTAAAACCTTTCTTTATGCCTCTGTGGCAGAGTAGCAAACGTGCATCCAAAGATGCCTCAACATCTTGAATTGTACTATGTCTGCACTATTTGATCCCGCAGCTTACGATTTACCTGAGGCCTCAATGCAGACTTGGGATTAGACTTTACGTTTCTTTTCCGGACAGAAGGCGCTGATAGAGAGGATGGCTTTAGAGTTGCAGAGTGCGTCTCGTGGTGGTGCTGCGATCTAATTACTTCCACTGACTGCGTGCTCTCCTCTTCATCACTGGAGAGCTCATCAGACGTGCCAAAGCCCGGCTGATTTTTGCTCTGAAAGAAAATATGGTCACATATACATCTTACATGGGAGGGAAGAAAGATGCAGGTTTTTCCAATGTTAAGATAAAATGTGTTCATTCTCAACCGAAATAGAAAAAACACTGGATACAAATCAGGTTGCTTTAGTCAGACATGCTCAGAGCGCTCTGTGGGGCTCACATTGTCAATACTACAACTAGTTAGCTCCTCATTTTTTAAAGTTTTGTTGCATTTAAGTTAGTAGAAATGTGGTGCCTGTCAACTCTACAAAAAAATCTTCCATTTTTTACTGTTTGTGTGTAAGACAGAGACCAAAAGGCAACGGAGAACATTCGGCTCCTTTTCTTCTTAATCTGGTCCACATATCAGAGAAGAAAAATACCTCGTCTCTGTATCTGATAAATCCCACAAGGAAGATGGTTTGACAGATTCATTACTCTCTTTAATTATGTTTTAAGTGGGGCAACTAATCTAATATCATTCTGAAAGAATGAAACTGGGGCTGGTTGTCTGCAGATCAGTTAATGTGACTGCATGTGCCGAGATGTTCTCGAATGTAAGTATCTATTTTGACGCCGTTGTCCTAAGATCACAAGTTGATAAATCTGTTATCGGGAAAACAAAGCTCCTTTCTGTATGACAACATGCTAATCTATCTCACCGTTTCGAGAAACCGACCTTCTGTTTAAGTAGAATGTTAACAGAAGAAAAGCAGCCTTGAGAGGTTCCTGTGTTTACACCTAATTTCATCATCGCTGTCGTGACAGCTGGGGGGTGTCGGGGCTGGGGTGGGGCCATCCATAACATTAAGTTGAAGCAAGCATTTGTTCTGCTGTTTGCTGATGGGTTTAGTAAATTTGTGCTCTTCAGAAGGAAGAATGGCGACTGCACTCCTCTCCGGCCATTAGCTGGCATTTAGGCCGTCTGGCTGTTTGCGGAGACGAGACAACAAACACATTTAACACGGACAAAGCAGCAGCAGCATCAGCAAAAAAATAAAATAAAATCAACCTACTATCTTAACAAACAAAGCTTTGTTACCCCAAATAATGATGGAGCTCTGTTAGCTTGGAATGGAGAGATGGTTAACTTGTGGTCTTTGCATGGAAGTATTCAAAGCCCAGTCTCTAAGCTTCCGGACAGCTCAGGTTTGGACCACGTTCAAACTGATCGGTAAATCTCCCCAGGCCTGACCTGGTAAGAATGCTGTCAAAGACTTTTGACAAAGTCAGTTGACAAGCTCAGTTGGCATCAAAAGAGTTGGACGGATCATGAATCTGAAAAGGGATTTACTGGGTATTTCAGACAGTGGCACACGAGCAACTAAAATACACATCTGATTCTGATCTAAATAGTTACTTAATACTTATGAGGGTTAAGAATTCTATATATAGATGTTTCTGCCTAGAATTAAGTAATTTGTGTGCGTTTGTGCATTGGGGGTTTGCAAAAAGCATCCCTACATGTTGGAACAATTTCAGATATCTGTGGAACGTTTTGAGCTATGAGCGGCTCCTGGCTTTGTTTGGGCTCTTCTCAACCCTTTAGCTTTTCCCTCCCATGACAAAGACAAGTCAAAGTGGGCAAAGAGCTTTATGTTGGAGTGTTATTAAGCCTTAACACAATAAAAGTTGCAACCGCAGCTGTGATAAGGCTTTGGGAGGGGTGCATTAGTACCCATTCCAACTGAAAATGACAGAAAACCTTCAGTTTGCAAGAGTATAAATAGCCCTGAGCCATATTTTGTAACAACAAATCTGCCCGGAGAGCATCTCTAAAGCTAATTTTCATTTTGGTCATCTTCATCCAAAAGTAAAAAACAAAAAAAACAACTTAAATTGTTTTAACTGCTGAGACTTTGACTCTTCTATCTGCCACACTCCAAAGTGGATATAAGTATAATGGACCGTACCCTGATTTCCTCTGTCCTAAATAATCTCTGGCTTTCTTCGAACTGCCATGGCCCCTGAAGGTCCGCGTTCCCATTGTCACTCTTTTCTTCTGATTTTTTCAACACTCTGCTCTTCCTTGGCCTGAAAGAGACAGAATGATGATAACAGTCAAATAGAAAAGTGGGTAGAAGGAGCCGTGTTTCAGTCATATAAGTGTTTCCCGAACCACAAAACAATGCATTTCTGCCACTCAAAAGCCAGCAAGTTACCTAAAAAACCGAGTGTCATTTTACAGTTCAGTTAGTGAGAAGACTTTGGGGTCACATGTGGGAGGTGGGAGTCTGTTGGTATAAAGCTACCTCCTCCGGCGTGCGGGGCTGGAGCTGCTGCTGCTGCCCGCAGACGGACTGCCTAAAGGACCCCGGCTGGACTCGGTCGACACAATCTGGCAGTGCACGGTGCCCAGCAGCAGCAGGAGACACACGGGCCCAAACACCTCGCTGGCACTCGCCCTGGGGACCTCCAGATACAGCGCCACGGCTGCCACTGAAGGGAGCAAAACATTTGGCAACAGCGAGCAAAAACGGTCTCACAGGGGAGACATTACAAAATAATTCATGTGCACTAATCAGGTCTCCTCTGTGCAGCTCAGGTGTGAGCGCAGAACAGCTTTATTGTTGGGCAATAATGAACAATGGTAAACAGTCAAGGAATTCAAATTATTGGACTGGATTAAAAAGCAGTCACCTGACAGTGACTATAGTCACCTCTGAGCACATTGTTAGGTTTAAATAAATAAATACATATCGGTGTGAATCTAGTGACAACCCAGTTCAAAGACAGGGATATCTAGGACCTGACAGCTTCAGTGTAAAGAAAGTTGAGAGAAGGAAAGAAGCATCGCACTCACCTTGCATCAAGTATAAGATCAGGATACATGAGAAGATGGACCTAGAGGTCACCTGGATCCACCACCGGAAGAAGAGGGGAAACAGCAGAACCCGGACCAGACCCTTCCTGGTCAGAGACGTCCACGGACTCTCTGGTTTGGCTTTGCTGAAAGTGGATCCTGAGACAGCGACACAGTCAGTCAAACTTTTATTTCATTTAAATTGAGAAGTAAGCCTAAATGGAGTTTGACAGAAGGTAAACGCCCAATGGGTCATCAAGTTTGGTGTCCCAGGCTGCAGCCCCGAGTGCTGTCTGAACACCCCCTGAACCTCAAAACTGACAAATCATCAATTTAATAACAAGATAGCATGTTTTGCTATGGACACTGTAGATTCCTTAACAGGCACAATTAGCCCGACATGAGCGTATTTGCCACAACGTTAGGAGTGGTAATCCTTTAGCTGAATCTACCACTCTGAGGAGGGAGACGTAGCTAAACTCTGCATCATTAATTAGAGGGTTTTCTTCCAAAGGGGAGCAGGTGCGGCAGACCCTGGAGGAGCCAGAGAGGTCGCCTCCTGTTACCTCAGCAGCAGAATTGAGCTGCATCAAACACACATTATGCGTTTGCCCAAACCTAACAAGTAAACCAGAAGCCTTATTTCTGCACGTTTGACCTGGATAAAAATAAATGGAAATTAATCTTGAATGGATTACCTCTTACTAAATCAACATCAATTAAATCTTGCTTGATGTGACATGTCCTCTTTGGTTTGGTCTCCAATCCCTAGATGAGTAGAAATAGTTGCCTCAGTTTTCAGACGATTTAAAATGCAAACATTTATTGTTTGGCAAAGAAACATTAGCGTCTTACACCAAGATCCGCTTTCTCCAGCGATTTCTCCCAGATTTGTTGATCGTAGGCTCCGATCTGCAATGAAATACTTTCTTAAATACCTTGAATGAAACAGGACACCTGAGTTTGTGAAGACTTTCAAATTTCTCAATGTTAACGGTAAGTAAAATCTAAACTATTTTTGGAGTCATGTTCATGGTAAATGATCTAAATTAAAGGACGACTTAATTCAGAAATGATATGTATGGCATTAAAAAATACGGTAACAAAAAAAAATCAACATCAACCATGCATCAACTATATTATTTAAGCTCAACTTGTTTTACAATACAATATATAGTTTTATAAATACATTGTGTTATTTAAAGCTCATAAAACATTTTATATGATAGAATAATTGCTTTATTTTGTGGTAGGTTGGTGAATCTCCTGGTTCAGCTGCTAAAGACACTTAAACACAACAGACAAGGATAATAATTTCAGAATAATCTTAAAAAATGTTTCCTGAAGGATGATAAAGTAGGGATACATTTTTTGGTTTTTCAGGTATTCTTTATAGGATTTTACTCAGGACAAAGGATTCAAATTAGCAGACCTCTGTTGAGTAAACCATCTTCATTTCCACATTGCCGCATACAATATCAACTATTCAAATCCACTTTTTGAAGTTTCATAACTGTAGTTTCAGTTTCTCCTTCAAATGCATGTTATTAATCAGTCAAACAGCATTTTAGAAACATCTTTTCTATAAATTTTAGTCCAGATATTACTCCACTCTGACACCTCTTCACAGGGGGCAGAGGTAGTCTCACCTTTTCTTGATACCAGGCTATTCTGGCCATGGCTCACCAGTGGACTCCGATCATGTGATTTCACGGCAGCGAAAGGAAAACCGGGAAGAAATACAGATGCGTTCACTGAACCGACAGAAAGAGGCAAACAAGCAAGTTAACATTAAGGGAAGTGAATGCAACCAAAGACAAAACGAGCAAATAAGCCGCATGAGTGAGCACCTGCTCTCGTAATAGTGGTAAAAAAAGAGTCGCCAAACGGCGTAAATTACTCACCCGATAACACACAGCACGGTGGATTTAGCCCAGGCGGGTAGAAATGGGTGACCATCACAACACTGAACACTTTGTGGCCATCAGTTTCTCCGGCGTCGCAGCATCTCGTCGCCACAATGAGCTCAACGGGAGCCTTACATGCTGTGAACTTTACCGCCTCAAAGACGTTTTTTGACCCCAATTTGAACACCACAAAGTCTCTATTTTAACACATGTCTTCTCTTTTGCGTTAGTGTGTTTTCCTAATGTGTTTATGTCGGTACTCACGGATAACTCCGCTACTTCCTTTTTCCGGGTTTTACTTTGTTTTTGTAACGATGACACTATTCCCTGCGCATTGCCTGTCAGGAGCAGACGCAGCGCTTTCAGGGACATCCAAAATCCTCTTAGCGGACCACTGTATTTATTAAAAGGTCATCACCCCCCACTATCTATCGGGATATATCAATAATTTAGTTTTTATATGGGCTCATACATACTTGGCCGGATAAGCCCACGTACTTGTGGCTGTCGCGTGCTGCCTTAGAAGTTACAACAAGAAGCAAATTGTTGCTTTTATTCTCGATGTTTTGTTGCCAATTGGAGAGCAGCAAAACAAAGCAATGACAGCTTGGGCCTTTGTCGCGCTAACAATGGTCAGAGGCACAAGGCTTTTCGGGATTGATAAATCAGCCGCTGACTGTCATGGGTTGCTTTAATGCCCTGCAGCTTTACGAGTACACATAGCAAGCTGATATCTGATCAATTCGAATGATTGTTAGGTTAGATTTAAAACATGTTAAAAGACCTGAATCCTATTTATGACAAAAACATGATTTAAAGGATTACCTCACAAGATGTTTAGAAAAAAATCAAAGCTTCTGTTTGTGAACAATATTGCACTGAAATGAGAAAACACTGCACCTCACGTTTTCTTTAAATGTTTTTTGCACAAAAAAAATCCTGAACCAACCCAGTTTAAAGCAGCAAATCTCTCAACTGACAGCTTGCACGAAAAGGATATTTAATTGACGTTTATATTTCTATCATGAACTACTTGACACAAACCAAATTGTGAGCGCATTTAACAATTTTTTTTTTGTTGCATTTTGCCAGGAAAAAAGCATTTTCATCAAAGCACTTTCTGAGGGGCATCTCACACAGCTACAAACATGTCACAAAGATGACCTGAATAAGAAAAAAATAAAATAACCTCTTCTACCTCTGCAGGCTGTCAAGACAAAGTCAAAGTTATTTGACATTTGACTCCTGAGTGTCCACCGAGGGCGCGTCGTGCTCGACTGCACACATTATCTTCCCCTTGACCTTTTTGTTGGAGGAGATGATGAAGTAGGGGCTGAGGGAGGCGTAGCAGGATGAGAAGAACACCCTCATGTCAGCCACCACTGGGGATACGTTCGACACGGTCAGCATGTAGATCCAGATCACGTTGTCGATGCCGAAGAAGACCACGTAGAGAACCACCAGGGTCACCACCGTTTTGGCCGCCCTGGTCTCTGCCCCGCCGCCCTGAGAGCGGCGAATCCCTCTCACCTGGCGGCTGTGGCGGTGGAGGAGCAGGAGGATGTAGCCGCTGGAGCCCACCATCAGGGCGACGAACACGAAATCCCTCCCGGAGACCGCCACCCCGTTAATGACGTAGGACAGACTGTCCCGGAAGTCCACGTGGCAGAAGCCCAGGTTGAGGGTGAAGGCCGGGACGGTGCCGTTACGTGGCGCCATGGAGAAGAAAGGGGCCGCGATGCAAATGGCCATGTTGAGGATCCACAGCCCCGCGAAGGTGGGGAGGACCAGGGAGGGAAGCGCAGGCTTCAACCTGGACAAGCGGGGCCCGGCGGGGGCGATGGTCACCGCCTGAAAAACACTGAGCATGCAGGTGATGCACACCGACAGGGCCCGGCCGATCCGGTAGGCGTAGATCACCACCTTGCAGCCGGGGTCGTTCAGGAGGTCCCTCAGCCCGAAGACGGTCATAGTCTGAGGGACGCAGCGGGTCAGGAGCAGCATGAGGTTGGCGAAGGCCAGGTGGCACAGGATCAGGTCCACGGGAAGGAGCTTCGGTTCTGTGCAGATGATGTTTGCGTACGCCAAAAGCACCACGGTGTTTCCCAAGATGCCCATGCCCGTTTGCAAGAGGAAGGAGACCCCTTTGATGGTCACACACAGGTCCATGACGCTCTAGCCTGCAGTAGTAGAGAACAGACGGAGAGGGAAATTTGTAATGAATACAGAACACACTGAGCAAAATACAGAATATTCGTAAACTATCTCTCACCTGAAGCTGGCCAGTAAAATCTGGTTCTGAAGAAAGTGTTGAGTGGCCTGGGTAACCGCAATTTATAATGCTCAAAAATCCTTTGAGTCGATTGGCCAAGATGTTAGTGTTCAGCCCACAGTTTGGCAAATTGCTCTAACAATCTAACTTTGACTCTAATGGTCTCAGAGGACAAGCACCACAAAGAAAACACTAACACCATCCTAGTACAACAGAGGCTCATAAAAATGGGGAACACCGATCTTTTGCTGAGTCATTCCTTCTCTTCATACTAACAAGCTTGCAAATTGGTCGATTCTGAGCTAAATCCAAAGTTTGTGAACTCATTTTCTCTACATTTTTTCATATCAGGCTTTAACAGTTGAACGGTTAATCAAGTAAGAAATGTCAGCAAATTTTAAAGTCCCAAATTCCAAGTTTCATCGGCACCCAATGCAAAAGGCTCTCAAGTAATGTGTCTTCATTCCTGGCATTACCATCGAATCAATTTAAAAGTGGAAAGCGAGCATGTGGACCTCACATACATCATCTAAATTGGAAAGGAGTTTATGAAAGAATCCTCACAACCATGGAAATGACTGTCCCATTTCAAAGCAAGAGCTTCTGCCTAAATAAAAACACATTATGCTTTCGCAACAGTGAAACCCAGCAGAACAAATTTTAGGGGATTAAAGACGTAGCACTGGAAAACTGCATGCCGTCTGAAAAAGCAATTTTCCTGCTGCTTTTGGTGACACTGACGACATGAAAAAGTAAGTGAGCTATCAGCTTCAGTGGATTTTCTCTGCACCGTTGAAAACACAAAAAGCCCACCCCTGTGGGGACAGAAGCGTGTGCTTATTGTTAATGTAGAAGACGCCATCAAGGGGATTTTAGACGCATTCTTTTCTTCATGACCAGAGATTGTCTTATAAGACACAGAGGGAAAAGACGATTAGCTATGTAACAGTGTATGTCCAATCTAATTGGAGGCACAGGGACAACCAGCCAAATTTAACCTGTGCTGTGTCAACGCTGGCAGGAGTTTGAGTTTTACCCAAAGGCTTTTTGACCGTTCCCTCTGCTAATGTGCAACAAAACCTTTGGCCTGTTGATCAGGTCTGTGGTGGTCAGCAGCAAACTTTGCTAACCTGAAACAATGTAGCTCGAGAAGTTCGTTTTTCTCCAGGGAGCGTGGTTTGGAATAAATCATCATTAGTGGGGTTCTTTTCCTGTGTGTCTCGAACATGTTTACACGTTCAGAGAGCTAATTAAAACGGCAAGTTCAAGCATGTCGATCTCAGGGGATTGCAGCATGTACTGTCTGCTGCTGTGCATCCTTAATGATAAACACTTTTCCCCCAACAAGGGAATTTTTTTTTTTGTTTACGAGTGATGCAAATTGTTTTTATCCGCTGTACTCATTCAGTTTTCTTTTTACGCTGATTTAGTCATTTAGAATAACATCCTCAGAGATATTAATCCGGTAAATCAAAGCTGATTGTTGAATAGTGAGTACCGTATACTGTGGGTGTCATGCAGTTTTGTTGGACGATTCCTTTTGTTTTTGAGCGCAAAAGGAAAATTAAAAATTCTTTATGGGACTCTTTGACACTTACCATGAACAAGGCTGTGTGAGAAACAGAACAGAGAACTTTTTCACAAGAGTTTTGGTAAAATGTTGCTTTGTTGCTCCTCAACTTTGTGAGGAGGAAAGTCACTTTTTAACATTTTGTTCCTCTAAATCTGCTCTGCCATCTTATTTGTTTCTGCACAAACACACAAATGGCGTTCTGTTGGTTTTGTTCACAGCTTTGGCTTGGGCAGTGTTTATTAACTTTTCTGAATACTGGCAGAATTCTTTCTATTCTTTCCAAATCTTGTGTATGACAAAGAAAAAGCATGAGGCCAATAATTACATTGTGAAAACAATGTGACTGCCTGCTTCTGAAGAAGTGAGGAAGGTTAAAGTGAGGCAGCACAGCCTCCTTCTAGCAAAAATGTCCTGATGACATGTTTGAGAATAACCAAAACAGGCAAATAGGATATTGTAGTAAAACATATTGTAAGATCACATGGATGTCTGTTGCTACTTTTGATTTAGGGAAAAGAAGTCAAACAAGTAAACAGAATATTTGCAAATTGAACCAACATCACTATCAGTACCCATGTTTCAATTCTAACTTTTGTGCAGGATTAAAAATTCAATGAGGTGATTGAGAACACGACTCGTGTAATGGATAATCATGCTCTGGCAGAGTAGGAAAATATCTCATAGTTTCTGTCGCAGACATGCCTCAGCGTGCTCTTTCCAGAAATGACCAAAAGATTCATTTGCACTTCCTTGCTGTGGGACATGTACATCACGTTTGCCTCCCCCCCACTCATTTATCCTTTCAGAACTGTCACGCTTTAAGTTTAATTCCTCTTTTAGAACTTTTTATGACACCGGATGAATTACACACTCATAACTGGGATGCTGTGTCATCCTGTCCAAATGAAAAATGGGGCGATGCATCAGACAGACTGAGCGGAACATCCTCCGGCTCTGAACTTGTTTTATCTTTCTCCACTGGGGGACACTGTGGTGTTGGTGTCTGAGCAGTGAAAACAGGAAATAGCTCCTTTACAATGTCTCTTAGAACTGATACAAATGGAATGGTGTAAATGACGGTCTAAAAAGAATCTATACATCAATTCAGTAATTAGAAAAAAAAAGAAAAGAAAATTAAACAGACATTTTTTGTAATAAACATGAGAATAAATTCCTTTTTTTGTCATATGACTAATTCAGTGTACTCTGCAAATGCATGCAGGCCTACCCTCATCTGTACTTCTTGTCTGATTCGAGCGAGGGGACAGAATCAGTCATGTGGATTGATCTCAAGTAATTGGAGGCCGAGGGAAGAGAAGTCAATGGACCATGCAAATCAAACCCAACAACCGTTACCTGTTTGGAAGTATAAGGTCACAAACAACCTCCCTACTTCAGCAGGGGATGGCAGAATGTCAGGCACAGGGCTCTGTTGTCACCTCTTGGCTCTTCCTTCTTTCAGGTAGTAGCTGAACTTTCTCAAAGAGATGGTTCTCATACCACTTAGAATGAACATCTGAATAGAGTGATTTATTCATTTCTTTCATACTCTCTTTCTGCTCTACAGGAATGCTTTCAGAGGAGTTTATTCGTGGGTTGCTTTATCTGTCGCTCACAGTCGTGGGGGTTCCAGGTAATGTTACTGTCATCATGGCGTTCCTCATCATGATCTACAAAGAGAAGCGACTTCTTGCGGCTGACGCCATCATCCTGCACCTGGCCTGCGCCAACCTGCTGGTGGTGTCTGTGCGCTGTCTGCTGGAGACCCTGGCCTCGTTCCATCTGGCCGACGTCTTTGGAGACGTCGGCTGCAAAGCAATGATCTTCGTCTTCCGAACGTCCCGCGCCCTGTCCATCTGGCTCACCTTCCTCCTGAGCGCTTACCAGTGTCTGAGCATCGCCCCTCCAGGATCGTGGTGGGCCGCTGCCCGTGCCATATTGGCGCAATATTTAGTCTTTGTCTTTCTTTTCCTCTGGGTCCTAAACACCAGCATGAGCTCAGCTGCCATTTTGTTCACTTTCGGCACCAAAACCAACTCCAGTTTACCCCAAAACACGGTTAATGTCAAATTCTGCTACGTGAACTTCCCTACAAAATTGTCCAAGGATGCGAATGGGGGAGCGCAACTTGGTCGAGATGTGGTGCCAATGGCCCTGATGACTCTGGCCAGCCTGGTGATCCTCGTCCTCCTCTACAAACACAGCCAGCATGTGAGAGGGCTCAGGAGTGGCGGTGGGGCAGGCGGGGGGAGTGGTGGGGCCGAGCAGCGAGCTGCCAAAGTTGTAGTGGTGCTTGTGACTGTGTACGTGATCCTCTACGGGGTTGACAACGGGCTGTGGGTTTACACCCTAACTGTGAGGAAGACAATGCCTTCCTCGCTGATCTCTGACTTGCGCGCATTCTTTGCCTCTCTGTATGCAGCGCTGAGCCCTCTGGTCATCATTGTGTCAAACAGGAAGGTGAAAAGCACTCTGAGGTTTGCAGCACAGAGGAAGTCTGTCCTGGAGAAAAACTAGAAGTCCTTCTTCTTTGTAAAGCCTGCTGGGATGGCTGATTGCTGGGAAAGCTCGAGTTGAGCTCTCCCTGATTTAGAAAAAAAAAATGTCTGGGTCAAACTGGGGTCTTTCTGTCTTTGAAATATACTGGGTAAATTACCTTTTATGCCAGGGTCTGCACTGACTTTTCTTTCCTCTGCAGAAGTGCTGGGAGGCTGTGAATTTATATGATGTGCCCTTTTTTTTACAGCAGACTTTTCAGATTTGTTGTTGTGTTGTAACTGATAAAAGCCATGGGACAGGTTATGCCATTGCCTGAAGTAAAGAAAACAGCCCAGCCCTGGTTTCTCCAGTCAATTTTGTATTGATTTGGCACCCACTTTGTTTAGTTATTTATTGTGTTCCCTCAATCTTATATGGATGGAAAATTATAACAGATCATTTAGTTCATTGTAACTGTCAAATGACTCCCATCTGCCTATTTAGCTATCATTAGGCTTTGAATGGAGTCTTGGAAATGTCCCACACTAATGAGGTAGGTTAATTGTCCCACTGAGAATCTGTTAAGAACCTTTTGGGAAAACTAAATTCTGTGGAGCGAAGATGTTCATTAGTCATTAAGGGACTGCTAATAACAATGCCGACAATGTCTGAGTTCAGTGGGTGCAGTTTTGATAAAAGTGCACCAGACGTACGCCTCACCACAAGCAACAGACAGCCTGATGTGGATGTGGCAATGTGCGAATTTAAGAGTCATTACGTAATTGCCATGACGTAAAGAATCAAGGACAGAGAGAAGGAGCGAGGACATAACAACCTTTGTGAGTGACAGTCAAAAAGACATAAAGTGGGGCTGCTAGACCTCCTTGATCTCGCAATAACTCTTAAGTGCAATCAGGACGGTGCTGTTCAGCTGTCACTGCAGGGCAGGTAAAGAGGAGGAGAAGTTCTTATTCTGTGCTTGTGCAGAACGATTGCATTTACCACGAAGTTGACACCAAAGAACATTAAAGGTCACATGTTTCATCACAAAGCAGCATCACTTTTAATAAAAGGGAAAGGTGGCAAACATTAAAACCCTTCAACTTTATTTTCTGAGGCTCTCTCGCGATGACAAATCCCATGTGTTCTACTCCTCAAACCACTGAAATCTGGTTAGCACTTTATACAGACTCCGGTGGAATGAAGGATAGAATACATGGATGACTTCATAGGATTGGAAACTCAGCTGTGGCCCTTGATGAGGAATCGGTTGGAACACGAAGACCGGTGTCTCCATTCGGTGCTTTCACCGAAGTCATTCGTCCCTTTTTCTGTAATGAGAAGTGACAGATTTGTTAACGGGAGCAACACAAAAGACAGGTTCCAGTGAAACGCATGTGCAAGTGTTTTTCTGTCTGTGAAGGGAGTGCCGGGCAGGCGTTTCCCTGCACATGACAGGACCTGCTTTCACTGTTTTTCATCCTCCCGGAGTCTTTTGAGCTTGATGAATGTAGATGCCAAACCCACGCAAATATAACCATCAATTAAAGTCCCGCTTCCTTCTTTACATCTTATTCCTATTTAAGACCTATATATGTAAAAGTAAAATTGAATGGCTAACAGATCCATTTTAACGTCTAACATCAAATAATTGGTGAGCAAAATGGAGAAATTCAACAATTAAGCAGCAAAAACGGACTTTTCCCTAAATAATACACTTGCAAATGCTACCTTCTATTTCTGCACGGTACAAACCTTTCCCAGCACAACACAACGAAAAACCCTTGAGTGGTCCAGAGAGGTGGGTTAAATAAAATCTCAAAATCCCATCAGACGATCCCGCCAGAGCTCTGCTGTGCCTAATGTGAGTCTGTTTACCTGCAGCAGGTACAGGCATTTTTGTCCCTGTGTCCACCAATGGCAAAGCAGCAGCCTTTGTCAAACCTTCCCCTTTTCTGCCTTGGAGCAAGTCCACACCCAAATTCTAAATCAAACCCTTCTCCTCCCCCACAAAAATCTTCCCAAATGACTCAAACCTCAGAGTTTGAATCATGGCTACCACAGCTTACTAGTCACAGGAAGGAAAAGTTGAACAATCAATTGGTTCACAACGATAGAAACATTTATTCATACATTTGGTAGTCACAAATTTTGTTTGGTTTAAAACACAAGCAGTTTGGACAACTTGAGGGTAAAACAAATCAACTTCCAAATTTTGAACATATTTTTGTGGTTAAATCAATTTGCAATAAACCTATCCCAAAGTTATAAATGGGATGAAAAATGAGACATATTGAAATAAATCCTGTTAAGGTGTGCTTTTGCCGCTTTTCTGTTCCTTCTGTGGGATATTTTTTTAGGCGTGCCTCTTACGATTAATTCAGCTACAGATTAAGTTTATGTTGATTGAGCAAAAAAAAAAGAAGTTTTTGCTCATTCCACAGGTTTGGTAGTTGAAATGTGACTGAAAACAGAAAGAAAGAAGCAAAGCAATCACAAGAGCCCCTTTTGGATGTTTAGATCTGTGCTATCATAGCACAGAAATGAGAATTCTGGTACATTAATATGCTCCAAAGGTGGGAAGTGACCCAATGAACAAATATTTTTTCATTCTATATTTGACGCCACAAGGTTAAAAGAGTTGGATATATGTCACCCATTTTCTTACATCCACCCATTTCAACTGCTTCCTCAGACCTGAGACGCATTATCATGTTTCAGCTTGCCTGGAATGCTGCACTGCACCTAAGCAAGGCGGTCTGCAGTCAAGATGGCGAGAGGAAAATTTGTGGGTGAGAAAAAGTTAGGCTCTCTCTGCTTGTTTCAACAGGGTTCACTTTTTTTTGGCATACTCTTCTCATCTTTTAGATTAGCTTAGTCCTAAACTGCAGATTTAGGGGTTTGATAGTTGTCGTGTCAACTGTCAACTGAGTTTTGAAGCATCAACTACAGTCCTTGATGGTTCTCAACTTGCTTTAGCACAAAGAGCCGAGAGTAACAGCCAGGCTGGCTCTTTTCAGTGATAAATATATCTGCCCATCAATTCTGAAGAAAATTTACACAGATTCTATACTTAAAATAACTAAAAATAGCTCAAGACAAATTTTCATGCATTGTATGAATATAGTATAATTTAGCATGTTTGCATGAGCAGTGAAACCACTGGACTGCCAAAAGACTATCTCAATGATCTATGACAGGACTCCAGTGCTGTGGATCGTGTTTGTTTCCAGTGCTGCAGCAAGCATAGACCAAACAGAACACTGGGTGGGGGTGGGGTGATGGTGGTTCATGGGCCTGAGGGGGAGCAGCTCGCTACAGCCCCACCACACTCAGGTAAGCTACCCCACAGCTTACGAAACAAAAAAAAAGAAAAAAAAGGAGAACAAGGAGAGAGGGGGGAAAATGATGGATTGCTGAGCCCAAGGTTTAGAAAACTGTACAAGTAAATATAGAGATCCAGTCATTTGAACTTCTAAGAATCGCTGAATATTGATGGGCTTTCACCTGAAAAATGTGAGAGACAGCTTGGATTGGCAGAAATGAAAGCTGAAACCTGCCCTGACGTGAACTGAGGCATCACATTAGAGCTTTCTCAAAACACGGCTCATAATTTATTTCTCACAGGTGAATTTTTTTGGTTTTATTTCGATTCAGTTAGTTTTACCAAGATCAAGAATCCGTTTGAGTGAAAGAGAAACATATGCACTGCCTTTTAGTGAGAAAAAGGCTTCACTGACATGTTACTTTTTAGTGATTCCTAATTTAATGAGCCAATCTGGATTCCCTGAGGGAAGCTGAGCCATGCTGAATGCAATGTGAAAGCATAAACCCAAGAGTCTGATAAGAAAAAGAGTCAATAATTGTAACAAAAAAATGTTGGAAACAGTGGAGGCTTGAAAGCTGCGATGTTGAAATAAATATTGTTTTTCTCTATTGTGAATGTAATGTTGAATCACATGCAAAACACAACTGTAAGCTGGATTTATCTGCCTACAAATATGTGTCAATTTTGATTTTGAGTTATGTGTAGAGTTTGTGTCAAACCTTTTAGATTCTTCATGGAGAACCATGAATCATACCATGGGTATGACTGACTATGTAGTTAGGTGACAACTCAAATCCTGCAGCTAAAGTAATAAAAAAGGGATTTCAGCTAACAAAGAAACAAACATTCCTCAAGTAGGCTACATGGTTTGGTCCCACAGAAACACTAAATCAAAATAGAAAAATTATATTTTATAAAACAGAACTACTCAGAATACCCGACTTTATGTTAAACATAATCATAAACAGTTTTCATTTTCAACATTTTACCTAGTTTTGCTTTTTGAAAAGCAGAGGGAAGCCAAGTCTGATACACATTAGTAATCAGAGTAAGCTGATTAACCAAAGATGGTAAGTCTGTTGTGCTCTGATACAATGATTCATCATGGTAATGAATAAATAAACATGAGCGGCTTCATTTCAATTCAGTGGTGTTGATGTGTATGCATGCCAAAACATTCCTTGGTATTAATGGCAAAAAAAAGGAGTAAATAAAGCCAGTAGTGAAATCTTATTGATTGTCAGTGTAATTCATTATCTGGACTAAATATTCCCCTAAAAATACATAAGTAGAATAAATAACCTTTTGAAACACATAATTAAATATACCATTAACTTCAGCATAACCTGAAAACCTGAAAAAAACACATCATGTAAAGAGTCAGAAAAGATTTTGAGCTAATTTTCACCAAATGTTTAAAACTTATTTTCAAAAAGAAAAGACAATTACAAAGAATAATGATTAGATTTTTTTTTTACATTATTATTATTATTATTATTTTTTTTTACAACAAATGAGTTATACAATCCACCTAGATCAACCTAATACATGGTGTCTGGTTGGCTGATATGGTGAGTGTCCAAGCAGCTCGACCAGAGCCAGAGTCCACTTTAAACTATCCATCACTATCATCTCTGAGTTGATACTTTGCTATTTTATTCATCATATCACCTTGTTATGTCAAAACCAATACTCTGTTACAAATCTAAACTGTCTCTCACATGCAATCCTGCTTGTGTTCTGTGCTGTGCAGCGTGTGATGTTCCGATATGTACTCAGTTACTCAGCTCCGCTGCGCAAAGCTTTTAACATCAGGTTTGCTACGCACAATACAAACGCACTTTATATGCAAGTCTATGCACAGCGGAGCAGCACAAGTTTGAAATTGTACATTACTTCGACAAGATCCCTGACGGCCAGCATGGCGACGCTGCAGCTGGTCCACACAGGGGAGGAAGGCCCGGCAGAAAAGGCTCTCATTGCTATTCTGTGGAGCTGAAATGTTTTTGTGCTGGATCGAAAAAACATAACATTGTAATCATTTTGCTCTTGTTCTGTGCTGTGGATGAGGAATAGATTCTGGCTAGCAATAAACTTACTGAAAGCACATTTTCAAAGAGTTTGAATCAAACTCTCAAATGAGGCTTCAAATTGATTTTAATGGATGTCTGAGGCACGCTTCTCACCTGCTTTTGCAATCCTCGTACCAATGTTTACTGGTCAAAATTTTTTTGAGTGCTATAAATCATGGCAAAATCTTTTTAGAAACCCAAATCAAGAAGCAAAAAAGTATGCGCAGCGTAACTCTTTATGACTGTGATCACATAGTATGGGATGCAAAGAGGATTCAGTACTATGACCTCTTCAACTCATACAATTTTGATTTAGAAAATGTTGAATTGGATAAGAAAATTTAGGTCTTTGTTATCTAAATCTGGAGGATTTTTATGTGCAACCGAATTCACATTAGAAGTTTCCAGCAGAAATGTGGTGTAAGCAAACATCAGAACCGATTTCTGGTCTGATGTTGATGTCTCCAGAGCAGAAATTCTTTGGAAGTAAAACCTTTTATTGAAAAAGATATTTCTTACAACCAGTGGTAGCATCCATGTTAACTGCATTAGCATTCATACTTTATTGCATGCAGTGTGTTAATGCTTCTTATTTTCATCCAAGTACGGTCATTTCTGGTTTCCAGATCCCCAGATAAAATCAACTAAATGCGAGCTGAAGCTTCAAAACTCCCAAAGACCCAAGTCTGACATCAAAATGGCCATGTTTTACATATCCAGTGCACAGTTCATGTTAAAACGTGCTACTTCACTCAGTGTGAAAAACAATTCCAGTTGTTTTATAAAGGGAAAATGGTTCTCCAAGGACTCATCAAAAGATTACAAAAATGGCTAGCACTTTATTAGATTTTACAAAAGAGATTTAACAAGATAATTGTTGTATATCTGGAATGTTCAGACTGAACCTTAACAACCACATTGCTCTTTACAGACTTTGTTCTTTATAAAAGGAATAAGTTGCTTCATCGTCCATCATTTGAAGGAAGCGCTTCTCCTCTCATGACGAAACTGAACACGGATGTTTTTGAATATAAAGAAAACATAATGTGTTAAATTAAAAGTTTCAGCTTGGTTCTCGTTATTTTCACAACTCACTGACCTATAATTGTTTTTAAATCAGCGTGCTGAACAAACAAAACCTTTAATCAAAACAAAACAGCCTTTCTCATTTAGATTCACGCTGCAGAAGGCAGGAACCTGCCCTTTATCTCTCCCATCTTACCCCCCTAAATGCCACAAGGGTGGAATTTTCCACAAGCTGCTTCCTTGAGTTTGCTGTGGAATTCAGACAAGATTCAGCAAGTCTGCAGAGCACGGCAGCTAAGCAAGTAACAGTATGTTGAGGTACTTTGCTTGTGCACATCATGCCCACCTTCTTAATTCTCCCCCAGGGGGTTTGTTAAGATATTTCTCAAAGTGTAGCTGTTTCCTTTAGTATGAAGTTGCTGTTGTATTGTTTTTAGACCGTTTAAGAGTGCAATCTTAGCAAGTTTTTCTTCTAAACCCGTTAATGAAGGCAGAATGTCGCTAACATTTATTTAATTACATTAAGCTGATACCTTGTTCAATCTCAATGCAGAATTCATTGTGTTTCTCTAGGTGACTCAGAGCCTTTAAGGAAGCGGGATGTGTCAACCCAACTCTAAATTCAAAGCTGTTGCAGACATTTACGGCTGCTCTATTAAACAGCTGTAGATTGCAATCTGCTCTTCAGAGTAACCGACCTTGTAAAGTTATACAACCTTGGGCATGCGCTAACATAACAGGTTCGCATATCTCATCTCGAAACTAATGCCGCTCACAAAGGTGAAGGAAGTGCAGAATATTGTGTGAGGGAAATGAGAACAGAAAAGAACAAAATGTCTCTTTGGAGCTAAAACAGCCCTTACAGTCAGACAGGAGGAAGTCTGTGAGTCTAAACCCTCACAATTCAGTATATTACCTTACATGCATCTACAGAGCGCATAAATGAGTCACACAGACCCGTGGAATAAATGAGGTGTATATGAGATGACAAATTGCTCATGGAGGCGAGATGTTGTCAGAAGGAGCGTTACTCCAACACAATATGAAATATTGAGTCTCCTTGTGCTTTTTTCAGAACAAGTGGTGACACTCCTCCCACTTAAAGCTGAATAATAGATCTGATGCATCCACTGTGTCTCGTACAGCTGCTGTCAGCCTAATTGCAAACGACATGAGTTGAATAATCACACTGCAGTAGAAGAGTTTCTACCAGTATCAGTGCAACTAGGAGGTGAAGTTAAAACACTCCCATTGGGTTTGTTTTAGCTGTACCAGCCAGCTCCGAGAAGTCAAATCATTTCCATCTTCACTTTTTCAGTTGATGTGGAACCCATTTAAGATGAGCTCAGTTTGGGGTGCAGCGTTGGTACAGTTATGAAATCAGGAAGTGTACTTGGAGATGGCGTAGGTCAGGGTGCCATCTGTTGATTTGTGAAGGTATTTCTACTAAAGGAGCCATTTGAATACTGTTCTCAGTTGTGTTCTCTGTGATAGTAGTAGGTATATATGGATATATATACATGGATATAGATAGATAAATAGATAGATAGATAGATAGATAGATAGATAGATAGATAGATAGATA
>CAJRST010033334.1:4974474-5149539 GCA_907169785.1 Menidia menidia
TTTTAGTATTGTACATGAGGAGGATCATTATTTGGAAACCATGTTGCTTCGGTACATTTACGGATATCATTTTCCCGGTTAATTAAAATACTGTTTCCTGACTTGATTGCTTTCCTCCTTTAAAAGTCTTTCATTGTTGAATAAATCAAAGCCCACTTCTCCCATCTGAAAGCGGGGGATTGAAAAAGGAACATAATTATTAAACACAATTTAATATTAACACTTAACACCGTTTTATGACTGAAACACCATGTGTGCAAAATTTTCCTCATTTGTCTACTAATGTAATCAAATGTTTTTTGAAAAATGATCGAAAGGGAAACAAGCATGAGTACGTAATTGTCTTTTTTTAACACAGTTACAAGATTATGTTAAATTGTTGGCCAAATTAATAAGAGTGAATTTGATTTGGGAGGGTCACTTAACAAGTAAATACACTTTTTCATCATGAAATTTGATGTTTTCATAAGGCTTTTTCTCTGTACACAACTTAAACATCCGTATTTAGCCCATCAACCCTGAAAGTGCGTTTTTGTAGGCATTTTTAAAATCTACAATGTTCTACAAAGGTTTTGAATGTTAAAAACATTGATTGCTTAGTGTAAGCTGATTGTTTTTCAGCTAATACTGACTTAAAAATATCAAATAAACCAAAACCTTATTCATCATTTTGAAAAACAATTAAAAGTACTGTATATGGTATGTGATAGGACAGTAGAGCTGACCAATCAGAGCAGGCCGGGGTTACAGGAAGATGCCACACAGCATTATGTTCAAAGTCAGATTAGATCATGTACCATATTGGATGTTTGACCTCGTTATAAGAAAGAGATACTTTAGTTTGGATTTATGAAAAGACAATATTGCTGCAATGACAATATGACAACACTGACATATATGGAGTACTTGGGTCAGCCTTTTTGACAAGTTACGTCATGGAAGCTTTATCTTACAAATCACCTCAACATTTTAAGATATGATTTAGAATGTGATGTCATTGTACATTACAGCACATCAGTAGTTCAAATGGGTGATGAAAAAGCCACAAGAATGACCATTGTTTTGCTCTCATGTCCATTTCCATGGTCATAGTGAGAGTTACACGATCAAAGTATTGTGGGATAGAATTACTGTAGGTACTTTCTTTTCATTTCATAAAGAATTGTCAAAGGTTTTCTCTGCCAAGAAAGATAATAATGGTCGCCCTGTAGGCTCTTCCTTGGTACTGTGTGTATAATTACGAGTAATGAGAATCTTCTTGAGACAGTAAAGGACTGGACCAATTTCAAATAAATTTCCAAAGGCTGAGTGGTTTTTTTTATTACTGTATTTTATGTATTTATTTATTCATTTTTACAAACAACTGAGCATAAGGTAAAAAAGCTTTATGATGAAATAGAACACCTAATGTGATGTACCATAACTAATGAGGGTGATCTATAACGGGTAGCCACAGTCTTGTCAAGTCTACAGAGTTCTCTCTCTCTCATTTTCCTCAGAAGAACATGATGAGGGAACTACCGCAATTATGAAAAGTTCTTGAAAAAAAAAATCTTTTTTTTTTAGAAGATTAAGACTAAAACATGTTCCTCCTTTAAAGGTTTGCATAGATTGTGAGGCGCACTCTCCCTCCGACTTGCTCTCCTCTATTTGCCTGGCCTCCGGGCAATGGTTTCCTGTGCCTTGGCAAAGGCACTGCACATTGCACTGTGTTTTCAGCACAAGCTTCATCCACCCTGTGTATTGTGCAAGAATCCAATAATAAGGCTGAAAGTGAAAGAAACCCTGAAGAGATCTAAACAGTGCTCCACATTGTACTTTACCAGAGTCCAATATATGCCACGGTCAGGCTCATCAGCAGCCATTTTCAGAAACCAATTTAGGAATTATTATCATTCAAGGTCCATGGTTCAGTTCTTATTCCACAAATTAAACCGAAATCTCTTCTGACATTTGTGCTGCGGTTTAAATAAGCAAAGTGTGGCACATCTGCAGAGAGGCTGAACTCTCACTGAGCTGGTGGCTAAGTGGCAGCCATAGACAGTTTCCTCACTTGTTTTCACCCTTTTGACCACATCGACTCCCTCTATTTTAGTTTAGAACCCCATTTTGCATTCAACTGCATTCATTTAAAACCCCAGGGAAAGTTTCCTCTGGTTCCCGCGGAATATTTTGCCATGTTTCTTTTTCTTCACACGAGAAAATATGAATTTACAGAGCACGTAAAATTGTTTTCATCTAATAAACCACATGCAAATGAATTCTGGGAAAGAAGGTCAAACATATTCAAGACTTTCCAAGCTTAGTTTATTAAAAGGAATTAAGTCTCATGGTGCCCCAAATAACTGCACATCCTTTGAAATAGGATGCATTGTGTCCTGAGTGAAGGATTGTAATACATTTCTAAGACCTCTAACTTGCCTGGCTGATAATAAATTGAGCTCTCATACACTTATATAAAATAAAATGTTTTGCTCTGCTTTACATTTTTGTGAAGAACTCACAGAGACACAGGGCTGTAATGTACTGTACACACGTAACCAGAACGACTTGGCTTAAAACGTACATTCCTCTATTCAGGATATAAGAAAACTGCTGAGTGTGATGATCAGCCCACCTGTTCGCTGAGGGAATGACCTCCAGGAGCAGGTAGACGTCTCAGCAGGGTGAGTTCACTGTCAAGCCAAGCATGCTGGGAAGGTGGGGCCGAACCACGGAGTCATAAATCCAATGGAAAAGATAAGGGAAGTGAAGCGTGATCCATAACATAGGGAGAGGATGTCCAAAAACTCAACTAGATTTGTCAAAAAATAACCTGGAAAACTGTAAAAACAACAGGAAAACTGTATCATCACCTTTTTTTTATTATATTCATGAAAGAGGAATGCAGCATGCATTCAGATGTAGTTCTACATATGTACCAGTTCTTTTTCACTGATAAAGACATGGGTGGTGGATGAATGGTGGATAAAACTCAAGAAGGGAGAAATCTTTTGGCATCTTTTCTAGTATGTGAGGAACTTGTGAATGAGGTCAGCTTAATTTGTTAATAACATGTGGATCTGACTCCTGTTTAGGGCTGTTGTCAGGGAGGTACAACCTGGACCAGACAACAGCATAAAAAATGTTCAATACTGACAATGAAATAAATAACATTTCAACATACACTTTTTCATTTAGCTGTTTGTCCAACCAGTACCTCTTCCTTCTCTCATCTAAAATTTAAATGACATAAAAGTGCTCATCCTGTACTCAAGCTTAATTCATATAAATGTGAACCATGTTGATTTGTTACATTATAAGCCCTGGAATAAATGGGAAGCCACAAAATGTCAGCAAATGTCAGCTGATGAAAATGCACGACTGAAGGGTCACAATGCATGTTTTCATATCACATTCACACACAATTGACTCGCAATGCCTGCCTCTTCCTGCGGCAGGATGAAGCCGAAAACCTTCAAAGTCAATTATGGCAATAAAATGATGATAAACAGCGCTGCCATAAACAGATCAGAGAACTTCATTTGCACACGGCCGTAACAGAGCAAAAGCTCAATTTACTTCTAATTCAATCAAGCGGGATGATAATACTCATAAAGGGAGGAACCCTTGGCCTCATTTCAAGTCTGTAAAGAACTTGTGAATGGGGTCTGCGTCATTAGTTGAAAATTTGTGGACGTAGTTTGATTTTGGGATCATGTGAGGTGAATGTGAGCAAAGCAAAAAAGCCCTGAGTGCAGAATAGCTCCGATTTGTCACAACACAAGCTTCACACGTCCTTTAAAAAAAAGAAGGTTTTTATTTGAAATGTTCCCTTTTCAGTGACGACTGGATTATTTATATTCACGTCATGAAAATGTGAATACTGAGCTCATTCTTTGACCCATCAAAGTGGAAAAATGACGCTCTACCACACTTTACACTGCAAAAAACATTTGTTGGATGTTTTCAGAGATAGTGAAACGGAAGTCACGACCACACACTTATCATGAATATTCAGCAAGAAATGTAACAACAACTATGCGGGAAGCACAATGGAGAAAAGATGTAGGCAATTGGACTGGGCTGTTCCTTCTCAATTTCAAAATACAACAACAGATCAAACATATGTCCCTGTAGCTTCTTAGTCATTCAGGCCATGGTAATCTTGAGAAATGTGCTAAAGGCAACTGGAGTTTGCCTTGTGATCTTTAAGACCAGCAGTATAAAGATCACAGACAAAGGCCTTATTTCCAGGAACAACTCAGACTAAGGTCTGGGAATATGGAGGAAAGATTCTTGATACAATTCAATAAAACAGTGTGTCTGATTCTCTTTGAATATCTATTCTATTTTTGATGGGAAAACAAAGTTTGAGAATTCTGGCACCAACGTGTAGAATTATTTATATTGGTATAATTATACAGTGCAGTTTTTAGAATAATTACCATTTACCAGAAAACAATATAAATGCTAATTTCTAACCTCTAATTCGTTGCTTCTTCGCTTGTAGTATGTGCTTGATAAGTATTATGACTTCTGATGACTACGCATCTGCATGGCTTTCCATAAAAAGCATCTTATGATTCCCTGGACTAAGTACATGTAAGACTTTGGTTAAACTGCTTATCTCATAAACAATAAAAAAAACACTCCTTCCTGTATCAAAGTCATCAGAAGACAGCCGCCATCCACGAATAAAAAGTAGAGGAACAATTGCTAAACCTCTGTAAAGATGAATTCCATAATGTCACACTGATGAAACCAAACAAAGCAGACAAAAGCAAACTACCTTGACACTGAAAATGTTGCTTGGAGAAAAGACTTATTGGCGAAGGATGACATTTTATTTTAATGAAAAGAATCACTAATTACTAATCTCAACACATAAAATCATTGTTGTTGAACAAGGAATTTAATTGCATTAGCACGTTGATGGTGTACAAATTTCCCATGGGGCATTAGAAAAAGCAGGCTGATTCTAAGACTTTCACCAAACTATTTTCGACTAACAATTCCACAAGCTAGATGATCACTTTCAATATAGTATTTCAATAACTGGAAGGAACTTTAAACTTTAGAAATATGTAGCAATAGAGCAATATATATAGCGACAAGCAATAGAGTGGATGGATGCTTTTAAACCTCTATTTGCATGCAGTCCTTTTCTCTCTCAGTTTATGTAAAAGAAGGATGACTTCACTCCCAGGACTGAGGGCATCTGGCCCTGCAATATGTTCTTGAGAGAGAATCTAAAAAGCACTTTTTCTTCACAGATCTCTGTCCTCTTTCCACTCTGGGATTGTTGATCCACTCATTGTCACGCATTTCAGACAATGATGAAAGCAAGTTTAAAACTCAAAATCCGCTGTAATTCTTTGAATCAATGACATTCAATGGAGGATGTATCTAATTTATTTTCATCTTTTGACAAATATCATCAGCTCTTGCTCTCTGATTAAATCAACATTAGCTTTTTAAAATAGAGACTGGCAGATCTTAAAGTAGAATTTTGTTAAGTGTGGTAAATATGCATTGGGTTTCTGAATACTTCATGATGACATGCTTAACAACTAAAATCTAACGTTAGAAGTGTGCTCAATACAGAGCGAAACTGCTACCTGACATGGACAGAAAAAATGTTCCTGTCAGAAGGTGGTAGACTGTAGCTGATCTGGTTGGCCCATAATCATAGGTAATAATCAGAATTATGCCTATGTAACTATTTATAAATGTACCATTGCTACTCTGCCATTGTTGAATGCAATTAGTATCCAGGTTTAGAAACACATCAGAATGATCCAGGTATACAATATTGGACTGCAAATAAAGTCATTAAACCCTGAATTTGGATGCAGGAAGGCCTGAAAAAAAAAACGTGATAAAATGTGTTTTCAGCACTCCCATCAGCATGCTGTGCAGTCACTCACTCAACCTCATACTGAGACATGTCATGAAGTTGCTTATTGCTTGTTTCCTCCACATACATGCTGAAAATAATATTAGTGATAGTAGATAGGTATTGCTCTGAACAGCATTTCAGCATCTACAATGGAATCCAAAGCCTGCAGATGGGCCCATTTGTGATCACCAATCTGAGTTTATCGCTGGTTTTGTTGTCGGGTTGCGAGTGTGTGTGTGTGTTAAGGTAGAGGCTCTGACTTTGAGTGACTATCATTAACTTTCTCTGGCTGTTGAAACTGCTTTTCCTGTTTGTAGTCTGCCCACATACAACAGATATCATTACCTCGTCGTATCAAATAACCAAGCAGGTTTTATGAGTGCTACGGTTAAAGCTCAGCTAACAACTAAATGGAACATTTTCCAACTAGATCTTTCGACAGGCTTTACTAAAATATACTAAAATGTCTGCTAATTGCAGGTTAAGGTAAAAAAAAAAGGTACAACAATGAAAAATAATGTGGTTGTCAATGTACAGTTAAAATTCTTGTGATAGCTTTGAGTTACTCAGTCAAATTTCATGGTCATCAGAAAAAACAGAAACTTTGATTTTACATGAAACACTGTGGCTTACCAAAGTGAGGTCACTTAAAAAAAAAAGAAAAGAAAAATTCCCCTTTGACCTTGATTTTTTTTAATCAAAAAGAGTCCAAGACTTGAGCTGAACCTTGAATTAGGTTTATGAAAACCAGTGTGAAACATGAAATAAAAAGAGGTTAATTAGATTGCATAATGATTTAACTTGTGGTTCCCTCTGTTATTTTTTTGCCCACCACATAGCCCTACACTACATAGTCAACAGTTGCCTGGCTTCAAACTCCTCAGGTGTCACCATGACCTTTTCAACCAATATACATGACAAAAATTCATTTCAAATGACTTTTTATTTTCAAAGGTTGCTTTTCTATTTCATCACATGGCTGTTCCTGACAAAACGCTTTTCTGAGCTGGTTTTACAGAGAAAGAAAATGTATATGTAGGTGCTGTCACTTCATCTTCATTTTAGAGTGATACAAAAAGTCTGCAGAACAAAGGATTTGTTCATACTTGGCATAAAAAGAATCTAATATGCACACAACTGGAATGGTGTAATGACAAAATCTTGATTTTTACAATTTGGGAACTAAACTTTTCTCCAGAGAAACGATAGTGGTTTAAGTCTTGGCTGCTCATCAAGTAGATCCTAAAATGTCCATATCGTCTTTGCTACACTGACTAAAATGGCTAAAATGGCCACATATGCTCGTTATCTACCAAAATGAAATTTCTTTCTGGCCTGCATCTCACAACCAATATGACATTTTGAAAAAATTGTGGGTGAAAAACATCAGATGTAGTTTCGGTGGACAACACAACTTCAAATTTTCTGGAGCCACACAGGAGACAAAAGACGACAGAATCATTAATTGTTTTCCAGACCGAGCATTCTTTTGATGAATGTCTCATTAAAATGTGGAGATGATGGATGTGAGCCAGATAAAGCCTGGTGTGTAAATACGACTGTTTGGGCTAAAATGAGCAATGTGAGGGCCCCTCAATCCTATTCCTCGCACACTGAGGTGTGACGCTTCAGAGTGAAAGGTTTTAATGGCTTTCAGCTGTCATTATTCTTTGTGTTATGACAGCTTGATTGGGACTATGGTTGTCTTTTATTGTTGCTGTTTCCAGGCACCTCGATTTTGCCTCCTTCCACAGCTTTGTGTTGTTATGGTAATTTTCATGAAGTAGATTGCATCTCGCTGGCTGCTCCACTTGGGTCCCGTCTGTGCGAGAAGCCCAGAGCAACAGCATAAGAATCATAATGAACACATCAGAACAATGCCAGAGCTAAATATCACATCACACACGGCGGAGCCGTCTGAATGGCCGCCGTGGTTTCCAAAGTAACTAATTGCAAACGTTGATGAGGCTTTGCATTTGTTTGCCCTCAGGTGCTGTGTTTTTATTAGAGTTTTGATTGTTCTTATTTCAATGGGTGTACAATGAATCTGCGTCTCTTCGGAGTGCGGAGTGAACATTTACGCTAGGTTTATGATAAGAGGGCGGATTTGCCTCTCAGAAGCACTTCGGCTTTGAAACAAGGTATTTCAACTAATCCAATGCCCTCTGGTCAGCGTAGGTGCCTTAGTGGAGTAAGAAAAACATATTCAGAGCTTTTCAGTGAAATGTATTATACATGACAGGAAAAAAAACACATTCAAAAAGACAGAAACCCACAATTTTCAAACCTCCCACTTACAGTTTAATGTTAAGCCTACAATGTCCAGGCGTCTAACCCCTTATTCTATGCTTTAGGGTTTGTGTTTTTTCCTCAGTAGATTAAGTGCCAAGTTAACTAGTATTTTGCTATGGTTGTTTCAGGAACAGAATGTCCAAAACTATACCAATACATTTCTTTTGAAGATCCAGACGCGTACAGCAGACGTAGCAGTTTTCATTCGGTAAAATTAATTGGAGTTTATTTCAGTTGGATTGTGACCTCAATTATGACCTCACATAATTATTTTTAATGCAGGGAGAGCTGCTCATGTGTGCTTTTGAATGAAAATTTGATGTGGCATACATGTACTAATACATCTTACATTTCTCCTCTGTACATCTATTTTGACTGGTCTTACTGTTGGTATCATTAGACGTCCTTTCATGTTATCATTTTTTCATGTACTGGCCTTCGATGAAGATTTTTTATGTAGTGCTTATTAAGGATTATGTATGCAGAACTAAGAGTGAATCACTGTGTAATAATGATCTTTTGGCACATTGTATATGCTCCACCCAGTTGGATTCAGCTGAAAGCTTCTGATTTGTTTATAAGTATGAAGAACAAAGTAGTTTAAAACCTCAAAAATAGTGGGAGATTAATAATATTTCTAGTGTTTGAATGAAAACTTACAATTGTATAATGGTAATTTGTCAGAAATGGTGTAATTTTGAGACATCTTCATAAACTAGTTTGTTTTCTTATTTCCAACAGACTTTCTTGACAGCTGACTCGTGGTTCCCAAGATGAGTGTTAGATTCATATCAACCTGTGACTCTAAATTGGCTGTAAACGTGTAAATGTGAGCGTTATGATTATCTGTCTCTCTGAGTTATTGTTGCTTTTCTCCAAATGTCAACTGGGAGAGGTTCCAGTCACCAGTGACCCTGAACTGGATGAAGTGGGTGTAGATGATGGATGGATAATTATCACCATCATTTTTCCTGGGCGTTTGATCGCATGTTGGTTTTTTTTCTTCATTTGATCTGTCACAACAGCTTGACAATGATGTGGAAAAAAATAAATAAAGCGCATTTCCTGATTCAATCATTTGACTGACAGTTACAGGTGTTTTAGTGTTGTAAGAAATATGGCAATAATATGTCAACGAGCATTGCTTCTTTGCTTTAACTAAGCATCTAAACTCCTGGTCAGAATGACTGGCCATAGATGACTTCATTATCAGTTAGCAATTTAGAATACCTTAAGACATAATTTGTTACAGAAAAACACATGGAAAATCATTGAACAATAAAAACATTTATGGATTTTCATTATTTGTTGGACAAAATGTTCACACCGTTTCAATAGATTTTAGTCAGCCAAACAAAATAAAGAATAAACTGTACTCTTTGAAGAGATCATAAGAGCCACAGAAAATTAATGTCTGAAAACGTAGGCACATATGAAAAAAGGTAACCAAAACACAAAAAATACCTGGGTATATTTCAGAAAGTATAACATGATGTTAAAAACATCATATTGAAGTAACCAAAAGAACTAGAAATGTCAAAATAGCTTAATTTACCAGTTAAGTAAATGATAAATGGTATTGTATCAATACATTATCAATACATTATGTTATAAGTTATGGATTATTTTTCATCATCTGTTCTTTCCCTGTAGAGAAAACTTCCCTGTGGAAGTTTCTTTAATGGGATCCAACATCCTGTTTCCTATCATTTGACTAGACATTGTGTTTTGACAAGCACTTTCCAATTACATCGACATAAGACAATGTCAAGTGTTTCTCACATGAGCGGTTCACCTGTGGCTTCAATTTGCACCGAATCCACCCCAGTTTTTGAGCACACGAGTGCTACTTCCGAAGCAATAATTGCCTGTGTTTACACAACAGCTCGGAAATGAATTCTCAACTGACCTCGCATAAGAACTGCGGAGAGGAGATAACAATTTTCAACAACTCAGTTACATACTTGCAGCTGATGACAATGCATCAAAAGGCAGCACAGCCCCTCATGTGTGCTATTCATTACAAAAATGAATCACAAAGGCTCATCGCTTTTACCGGAGCTCATATATGATGCCAACTCTAGCACAATGGGCAGCTCTTTTAAAGTTAAATGTGAAAATTATGTCTAAAATATCAATATATACAGGATTATTCTACACGAATGCCTCATTTTAATAAGATACATTTCGTCAATTTAATTTGTACTTTAAGCTATTTTTGTATTACACTTGTTTGTTTACACATATATCTTCAGGCTTATTTGCCTTTGCACTACATTATGTATTCATGTATGCGACAGAGGTTCATGAACTTCAGCACCTGATGAGGGACCAGTGAGGAGTAGCTGCCATCTGGTAAACCATGAGGGAGTCCGACAGTCGCCCAGAGCTGCTTGGCCCTTACAGGTAGCCTGCCTGACATCCTCAGCTCATCTCTAACCCACCAAACAGCAATAATGAGGGGAATGAGGGGAGGACAGCTGGCTGGTTGAGCCTGCACGCCCGCCCCCCAGCCAGCATCAGGAAAACTGTCAGAAATACCAAAGCTTTTCAGCAGCGTAAGCAATCTCTGTGGAAGTGCAGAGTCTTCATGAAAAAATGTCGGACAGGAAAAGGCTTCCTTCTCATCAGGAGCTCGAAAGTCTACATATCGCCAATCAATCATGTAACACCCCCCCTCAGTCGTCATAAAGTTCAAGGTTGCAGTGCAACATAACTCATAAATAGGCTTTAAAACACAGGATCTGTAAAACAGCTTAGCATTTTAAACACTTGTAGTGACACTTTCCTTCCCACAGATGGCAGTGTTTCAACGGAAACTCGTACGAGATGCAGAGTGCAATATTTTCTGAATGAAAATGAAAGCAAATGGATTTATTGGAAGAAGTGTGAATTATTGTATTACATTGTGAAGCCCTTACCTGGTCTGTCTGCTTTCCTTTTGAATGAGCAAGCTTTAATGCCAGAACAGCTGCTGCAACTATTTCCTCTCCCTTCAGAGACATGTGTGCACATGTGTTTAAATATATAAAAGTAAAACACCCGTTTTGGCACGTGGAAGGTAGTCATTTTGTAAATGCATTATCTCCATGCACCCCTGAAAACATAAACACATAAACACAGTTGGTAATAAAAAAAATAATGTTTCATGCAAATGTTTTAACAGAAACCATCGTATTGAGCGAACAAATAAACATGGATTAAAATTTGATTCCATGTCTAAAAAGCATAGGGTTTAGGATGTGCCACAGGATGACGCGACGGAGGTTGGGTCTAAAACGCACACCGTACGTGAGGTGCAAGTGAACTGATGGGTGACTTCATGTAGAGCCGGGATCCTCACACACAGGGATACAGGCAGACACGGGGAGAGGTCCTGTGGCATCCTGCTCATTAAAAATATATCCATCCCTCCCAGCACCGGGCGGGAGGGTCACTTGGCACTGTCTCCTTTTCCAAACTGCGTGTCGCGTCAGCGTAGAATCATTTTTGTTTTGTTTTTTCTGGCTGTATTTGGTCTGCGCGCACATTTACTGACTGACCGGCGGCCACGGGACGTTACTCTCAGACCACAGCGATATCACAGGACCTGAGCCACTCATGACTGAGTTTCCTGCCATTTGAAGGTGAGCTGTTTTTATTATTTTTTTAATCTAACTGTAAGCAACTGAAAAGCAGCCCGTGGAGCAACACGCCAGTTGTGCAGAGGCTGAAAGTTGCGTTGACTTTGACATTGTGCACTTGCTTGTTAAGAAAAAAAAAAAAAAGCTTTATGTGTGATTTATCATATATCTACTGACCACTTGTGACAGCCAGAGGATGAAGCATCTTCTTCAAATCAAATGCTCCAACAGGAGCAGATCAGTGCTTAGGCTGGATGCAAATAACAGCATTATCAGGGGATAGATTTTTTTTATGCTGTGCCTCCTACAAAGAGGGATACAGCTTGCCCCCCTGCGGATTTATCCTGAGCTTGAGGATTATTCCGAGCGGTTGCATGGTATCACCGGTCATCAGAAGAAAAAACAGAGTGTGAAGTATTAAGCCTGGAGATAAGAGTCAGCCTTCCACCGCTGGCCTGCCTCCTCCTGCAGCCCTGGCAGCCCGGGGCACAGCACCAGCCTACTGGGATGCTGATAAGGCTGGGCAGAAGCTGGGTCCAAGCAGTGTCCGAGAGCGTGCAGATGCATTAACGGTGCCAACCTCAACATGCCATTGACCAAACTGCATCTCTGTTCAAGCTTCCCATCTGCGTCTGAGGGTTTGCGAGGAGGAGGGGTGTGTGTGTGTGGCTGGATTCATGGCTCTTTGACTCCCAACGCTCATGCAAAACCAGATGAACTCCTCACTCCCACTCCTCTCTGCGCGCCCCTTTCTGGTCCGGCTTATCTGCCCGGCCAGTTGGACCAGCTTTTTATTCTCCATGCCCTTCCAGAGTGGCTAAAGCCTCTCGGAAGGGGTGAGAGAGAAAGAGATTGGCTTCTCTCTTGGTGCTCATGCCTGTCATGTGCTTCGGCATTTTATCAGTTGCCTGCTAATTTTAGGATTTAAATGAATCTCCACATCCATTCCCTCCCCTCGCTCTCTCTGTTGCATTTCCTAAGCATAAATTAAATTGAGGTTTGTTCTGTGAGTTTATTCTTCTAAAGTGGAAATGAGGGAGAGCCCATCCAAAAGGACCATTTAGTCCAAACATAAAAAGCACACAGGACTTATTTTGGGCTGATAAGACAAGACTTAGAGATATCTGCCTGTGGGATTTGCACATTGGTCAAACAGCTTTCCATTTGCTCAAGATTACCCACAAGCTCATGCACGGTATGTTTTTTTATGGGAACTGGGCCAGAGAATATCTTTCTTTGGAAAACGGTGATTAAAACTGTAGAAGAATACGATAATAAAACTGGGGCATACTCTAATTTCTTGAAAGAATTGCTGCTTTTGAGGCTGTCAGACCTTTAATCGGTTCGTTGTTTTTGGCTGTGACTGAAATAAAGAGGGAGATGGAAACATCTTTGTAATAGTTCATAAGGTTAAAGTAAACCTTTCAAATCTGTTTTCCTTGCTGTTAAAAATGTATTTTATATACAGTGGGGGAAATAAGTATTTGACCCCTTGCTGATTTTGCAGGTTTGCCCACTTACAAAGAATGCAATGATCTATAACTTCAATCATATGTACATTCTAACAGTGAAAGACAGAATCCCAAAGAAAATTCCAGAAAATCACATCATATGAATTTATAAAATTTGATAACCATCTGATGAGGAAAAATAAGCATTCTTTGTAAGTGGGCAAACCTGCAAAATCATTATTTCCCCCACTGTATATCCTTAATAAAAAATGGTGTTGCATTGGCTGTTGATTCTTTGATCTGAATCAGTGCTTACTGTATCAGTATTGAGCGCAGGTAAAACTGCATGATGGTGGAGTCTTTTAACTCAGGAGGCAGCACTGGGCCACTTTGGGTGAAGTAATTTAGAACATCCATCTCTGTCATTTTCACCCACAAGCAAGGAGTTAAGTGTTATCTTAGACCTCTACATAGATTAATGAGCTACTGTAAGTTTGAGAGGATCGAGGGGGAGAGGAATGATGAATCCACCTATGCAATACAGCGAAAAAGAAAGAGAGGAGGAGGAGGAGGACGAAAACTATTCTTGATATAAATGGTCACAAGTTCAATCTATGGCACTGGTTTTGCAATGCAATGTGGGACAGGGGCAGAGGAGATGCGCCAGTGCTGCAATGAGACATCAGCTGAATTAGCGGCTGTAATGCGGTTACACAGTGTGTGAGTGCACAGCAGCTCATTGTTACCACCCATCGCTGAAGACCCCCCACCTCCAAGCCTCACCCCTTTCTCCCACCGCTACCCCCGTTGCCCATGGAGACACTGATTAAACACGACTGTTCAGATGCTACAGCCTGAGGAAGAAGTCGAGCCCCCAGTGTGTGTTGTGTGTGTGTGTGTGTGTTAGTGTTTGCATGTGCGTGCCCTCGCAGACATTTGCCGCTTCTGCCTGTGCACACGATGTGTCTTTGCACAGGAGTGTGCACACCGGAGAGAAGAGATAAAAAGAGAGGTGAGTGAGAGGACTATAATAGGGCAGGAAAAAAAAACAGTTGTGATATGGAACTGACACTGATGGGAGCCTAAAAGTGGAAAAAAAATAATAAAATACCTCAGATCATCAGGCATAGCTGACATGCTCTTGCCCCCCCCATCCCTTCTTCATCCTCTATTCCCTGTTCACATTTCCGCTTGTTTCAGTGCGTTATCCAAGGCTGGTGGGGAGGTTGATGCACAGGTGGAGATGAGGAACCTTATCTTTGGAGAAAAGAGAATAAGACGTAAGTGTAGAGTGAGGAAGACTAATGCTTAGAATAGACGGAGAATGAACGAGAGCGAGCGGCAAACATTGCAAGGAAGAAGTAAGAGGGAGGAGAGGGGAAAGTGTGCAGCTCACCTGCCAGATGGCAGCTTTGGCAGCTCTCAGCGTGCGGCGATGGCGGTCCTGCAATATGCTGCATTGCCTCCAGATTGTCACTCCATTGTTGATACAAACAGTGCAATAACTTTGCTGATGTGTGAGTTTTGCATGATCTTCTTTGGCAGCGAAGTGAGCAGGAAACATATGGCTGTAAAACGGCTGACAAAGACAAGGGGCCGTGTTTTATCTCTGAAAAGCGCGAGTGCGTTACTTTGTAACTTCGACAAGTTGTCATCTTTTGTAAAATATCTTTGCACATGAAAATCATAATGAGCATAACTCTTTAGATCATTGTAATAGGCAAACGTGTCTGAGGAACACAAAACCTGGAAATTACAGTCGGTGTTCCTTTTTTCTGACTTGACAGATTTCATGAATCAGCATAGGTGAATATAATTCAAATTTTGGTTAACAAAGTAACAATATCTCTGCATATTGAAATGATTTTTGCCCCAATACAGTGCAGACATTAATGATAGATAGAAGCAATAGGAAAAATTATTATAACCTCACACTATTTTTTCCTTCTCCCTAAATTGGAAGCTTTGGAAGCTTTATGAACGAGATAGTGTCAATATTTAATCCCAGAAAGGATAAAGCATGCCACCCAAGCAAAGTTTACAAGGTACGGTGGTGTGTAAGGTTTTTGAGGTGTGTAATGAAACTTGTAAGGATGGCAAAGATGCATGCACAAAAATAATGGCGGCATTATTCATCGTAGACATAAAAGTAGAGGCAACTAGTCTCTTTTCTAGGCCTCAAAGGATTTAATTCTAAAGAAAACCCAATTTTAACTTCACTTTTCTGCCATCTGCTGAAAGTGAGCAGAAAAGCAGAATAAATTCTGGTCTAATTCTGACCTCATTTCCAGTCAAATTCCTAGAGAATTATACTTTGATAGTGACTCAATTTTATGATTGATAGTGATAAGAGGTTGATGAGTCAGGAGCTTTGAGGTAGTCTCTCTGAACAATAGTTAGGGTTAGGGTAAGGGTTATGTGGACTTTCGAAACAAATTTTGAATTAAACCAATTTCTCTGGATAGAAACACAATCTTATTATTAAAAAAACTATATATATATATATATATATATATATATATATATATATATATATACTAGTGTGGTGCTAAGCACTTTCAGATCAAAGCAAGTGGGTTTTTGGATCAAATCTGAACTGGTCTCTCTCTGTCTGGAGTTTACATGTTTTGCCTGTTTGTGCTTGATTTCTGTCCCTTTCATCATCTAGAAGCATGCATGTTAGGAAAATAGATTAGGGTAAATGAACCTTAAGTGGGACTTTCCATGTCCTTGAAAAACACAACTTTTGTTTCTTAGCTGGTGAACTGCCCCACACCATAGCCCAACCCCCAACCCTGATTTGGAATAAGCGGCTACAGAAAGTGGAGGATGGATGGTCACATGTAAAGAACGCTATCAACTTGTTTCCTCTTTGCTCTTTAGAGAATCTGATGAATTGATGGAACCTGCTGAATGCATTGCCTGGGATTGTCTTACAACAAAAGCAAGCGACCAGTTCCTGGAAAATGCCCGTGTGATTGCCCAGTGGGAATATCTGCAAAATGTCCTCATCAGATTACACGTGCTAGAAGCAGACTGCTAACACTACAGCTGAGACTGCTGCATTGTGATCTGCTCCTGGCAGTCACAAACCAAGTGGGATTGGGTTTAATAAACTCAGAGCATTCAATTTTAATTTCAGGATCAAGTAGTCTTAGGACAGGTGAAATTGCTACTCTAAAGAATGCATTGCTGACATAAATCCAAACTTTAAGATCCCGGAGTGGCTCTCCAGGGTACTGTACATTTACTGTACCTGAGCATTTTCTTAAAAAATGTAAAGTTTTAAGAAAAAGATTAGAGGCATTTTCAAATTGAGAAAAAAATTCAGCAGCACTCACCCCAGAAATGAATTCAAATAATCTGCATGGGCGCTTGTGTTTGCACAGTGTTTGGATGAATGGTCTCCATGGGCCTTATTTGCACAGCGGATTAAATGTTAAATTGGTTTTGGAGCTGCACATATACTTAGAGTTTAAAGTCAAACTTGTGGAGTGGTAGAACATGAACTATCTCTCCTCCCCTTTCCTGTTCCTACTCCCTCGCTCGCCGTCTATCACTGTCTCCTCTTGCTTATAGTGATTTGTCAGCAGTGGAGGTAGCAGCTGTTCCTTTTGCATTGTAATTTCTTTGATCGTAATTATTCGTGCCAGCTACTCCCAACCTTGGCATCTTCTACCCCACGAAGCCATATGGGTAAGGAGGGAGGAGGCAAAGAAAACATGCAGACTTCTTTGGAATGGTTCTTTGATTTCTGTGTGCAGTGGTGTGAGAATCATGGACATATGTGCTTCACAGCTTCACATGGATGTGCTGCATCTTTGTTTTTGATTGCTTTTCTCCTTCATACGTTTGCCGGAGTCTAGTAGCTGCCAAATGTAATGCATATTCACTGGAAGCTTCCTTTGATTCACGAAAGCAAAGACAATATGGCCCAGCACATCTGTAAGGGAATCTGTTTGAGCAAATGCAGAGCCTTACTCTGCAGAAGGTCCACTCAAGGAAGACAAGACAGAGACTCAGAAAAAGGGGGAGCAGACAATAAAATTGCAGCTATTCTGGATGATAAATACCAGACTAGCAGACACTGAGCCAAGGAAAACAGCTTAGAGCGAGTGAACTGTTCTGTATTTGTCTCAGGGTAAGAGCATGCTCAATTTATACGATTCTTCTACATTCTTGTCATTAACTGTCCACTTATTTCTGTGAACCCTGCTTTCAGCCCACTTTTGACTCCTTGCTCTGTGTTCTTGTACCTTAGAAGCACTAAGAATGAGACATTGCAGGCATGCAGCACAGCGCTACGCACACATGCCGTCTGGCTGCGAAGCAAACCCGGCTCACTCAGTCTTGTTCTGCAATCACTGAATTATAGAAGACTCTGTATTGCACTCCAACTGCATGGGTTTTCATCACAGCGCTGGGGGTCACTTTGACTCTACCCTCAACCCCTCATCATATATGCAATGCATAGACTTCGGCAGTTGAGATGAGCCAGTTTGAGGTCGCCATTAACCAGGAAAGGCCGACAATAAGATTTATAGTGGAGGAGACAACCGAGGCAAGGGAAGGAAGGGAGAAAGATTGTTGAAGCAGTGCCCTTCATTTGGTCCCTGCTCTTAACAGCAATTTCGGATATAGTAGTGTATCTGCATGTATAATGCATGCGGCCTAAGATAATGGCATGCATCGCACAGCAGGCTGCTGACAGTGTTGTGGTGATGTGTTGGAATTGATCCCCTATGTCGCATTTACTTGTGTCCATGCCCCCTGGAGTATCCTAAAGTTAATACAAGCAGAGCGTGTTGCGAAGGCATAGTGCTGTTTTACGGCTCCCTGCAGACATCCTCCCGTACTCTACCATCAAGATTAGCGGCTGGCTAGAGACTCCTAAAACCTGCAATAACCCCGCTGACCAATGAACTAAGCAACAACTGGAGAAAAGGCAGTTATGGGTCAGGTCTGCTGATACATAAACAGTTCTTGAACAGACAGACATGCCAGAGGAGCTGCTGACATAAGTAATGGATTTACAGCTATATGAAATGGTTTTGAAAGTATCAGTGTTTGGACTCCGAGAAAAATAATAGTAATGAGATCCGCCATCCTATCTGAGGGAAAATACCAGGGGAAAGTGCTGTGGCGTGCTTTCCACTGTGTGCCTTAAAGTTGAACATATCCTCTGGGTGTCTGCAGTGTGGGCATTCATTCATGTTACACGTTATGCCCTCTGAGGCCTAAGTCTGTGTGATGGGAACTTTGAAGGCAGAGCCGGTCGCCCCGGGCCTGCCCGCCACAACGTAGCCACAGATAAAACACGGTGGCCTGATCACAAAACGTTGCTTCTTCTAATAAATCCCACTGGTCCCATGTGATCCTATATGACATTCATTTAAAAGTCATCATTAATAAAGACGGCATTTTCATGTCCTAATTCCCAGACTCATCGCTATAGGTAGCAGGGACAGCCCATGGCCTTGGCTCCCTCCTCCCTCCTGTCTACCACGTTTGACCTACTTCTGTCTCCACAACATTGTAAACAGATCTACTAATTGCCTTCATTTATTCATTTGGAAGTCAAGTTCTGTTGCGTCTGGCGCCCTCCCAACCCATTCATGTGTAATGTGTACAACACTGTCCCTTCCCCCCGCAGACTCAGTCCTTGTGCATTTTTCTGAATACCTCAGACAGAAGTATCTCACGTGAGTTCAAAAGCTGTCCGTACAAACATCGTTTGGAATTACTACAAGTTTTTTTTCACCCCCCAAAATCTAAGTCTGTCCAAGAGGAAACTTTACAAACTTCTTCCATGTCTCCACAAAATCTAAAGAAACAAAAATCCCTGCGTTCTCCTTCATGGCCAGATTGTAATCATGAGGACAGAAGCTGTTATGACTATTGTAGTTCCGACAGATTTCCGCCCCCATGGTCTCATACTGTTATTGCCTTTGTGCAGCCTTATAAATCTAGGGCAGAAAAACAGCAGCAGCAAAAATGAAACAAACAGTTTTTATCACCTCTGATGCGAGTGGCAATGACTCCTATTGTTGACTAAGTGTGAGAGCATAGATCTGTCTTCTGACCTTTGGAAAGATCGCGGCACAGCCTGTCAGCAGTGTTCCCAATCTCACACAAATCTATAATACCGAAACACAAACAAGATAAACTTGAACGCTGTGCTGCTTCTCCTAAATCTGTCATTCTTTTACGAGATAAGAAAATCATGTTTAGCCATCCTGTTCATTGTGCTTGAAAATATTCCATTCACAAAATGAGATTGTTCAAAAATAAAGATTACCATAATTAACTGTTGGTAACTTTTGGCTAGTTGGGATTTGAAATATTTGGTATTAACCAACAAAGCTGTAATCCTCAAATAGAGGAATTTTTTTTAGATCATAAAAAAACAATCAAAACTGATTTAAATTCACTGGGATTTTTTGCTTTAAGAATATATCCTAACTAAATATGTTATACAGTTAGTTCCGTCCAGGCAGTAAAACCAATTAAATAAATATGAAAATAATTGATGATTCCTTCTGTCCCGTGAGTCATGCCTTTTGAGGTGCTACAGAGGCTGTGACAGCCTTTCACCTTAACGAAAGCTAAACCTAGCTGAGAGATGTGGTTGCACTGATCTCGATCCAGGTCAAAGGTTTCTGTTGGTGGAGAACGAGAGGGCGGCGCCTGCCTCCTTTGCACCGTGATTGGTGCCCGCTGAGAGCCCGCACCCCCAGCGGCCTCTGCGGACCATGTTCCTGTGTGTGAGGCTGAATGAGTCACGTCTGGACTGGAGCATGTCTGAGAGTGGCAGGCGAGGTGGGGAATTCAGCAGGGAGAGCTGCGCAGGGTGAAGAGCTGTCTCTATAATCCAGGGTAAACACCGAGCAGCATGACTGCGCGCCTTAGACGTGACCAAAGCCAGCAGAACAGAAATGGATGAAACGATGAGGCGGCTGCTTTCCTGCATGTCTGCCCGGCTCGGCTACTGTTTTTCTCGCCTGTTCTGGAACACCTCAGAGGATTTTAGAGGGCTATTCTCAACAAAGAATTAACCTCTGAGTGGCACTGCCGGGGTGTGTTGTTTAAGGTCATGCCAGGCCCAAATCTGGCTCTGTAAATATCTTTTTATCTGGTATTCATAGTTGGATCCACAGTCTCACAGTCCCACAGTCTTATCATTTATCTTTTGTTCAAAGGGGGACAGATCTCTGGGAAAAGACCCAAAATAGGATCAAAGGTCACCTGGGATCTCATTGTGTGATTCAAACAAAACAAGATCAAAACTAACAGAATTCTGCTGGACAAGCCAAATCAGAGAAAGCTTATTCCAAAAACTTTTTTGTGGCACCAAACCAAGTAAGCCACTTTCAAATGGATTTTTGGACCACAGCATGGCATCATATAAAAATAAATAAATCTTGCACTGAAAACAAAAGAAAGATTAGGAAAAAGGTTTGAACAACAGGGTGCAAAGATTTCAGATTTCCACTGGGCTAGGCTTATGAGATAGAGTCTCTGTTTTTGTTCAAAACATGGCAACAATATCTGAGTTTTCTTTCACTTAAAAAAGTCAAACAGAAAATCATGCTTCGGAATGATCAGAGGGATTTTTGAAGAGAACTTACTGGATGTTTTTCCCTAAACAAAATAATGCAATGTTAAATTCAATATATTCTCCTGAATCATGTCTACTAGAAAACTAGTAGAAACAACTCGTAAGTGTTTACTTTCAGTCAGAGAAAGAAATGGATAAGGATCTTCTCTCATATTAAGTAATATAAGATCAATTAATCAAGAAAAGGAAACACTGAACTTGTAATGTAAATGCAGCAGTACAGTGTGTGACAGTTATCACCATTCAGTATCCAATTACTACTGGAGTCGCTCACACTGTGCCTGCCAAATTGAGCAGAGTAGGTCGAGACTCTTGAGTGACTTGCCCCCCTTTGTGAGCGTGGTGGGGACAGATGGACAGGAGATGCTGTAGTGGAGCTGGAGTCAGCCCAGCCTGCTCAGTATCAGTCCATCCGCTCCTTGGCTGGCTAGAGCTCAACTCAGCTGGACGTCCTGTTAGTCAGCCAATTGAGAGCACCCACCGTATCATGACCCCCGCATTAAGATCTGACATGGCTGTCTTCATTTAACCTTTACTTAAACCGGGAAGTCTGACTGAGAAAACACCCTGTTTATGTTAGCGGCAGCCAACAAGGACAGTTGGATATGAGGAGAAACCTTTGAGCATTGAGCAGGAAATTTAAAGAGGCATCTGTGTGAGTCAGGTTGATTGACAATGCCTTAAAAGAGAGTGTAGGTGGCTTGTGTGCAATAATGGAGACAATGAACGACAGAAAGAAACAACCTTTGAGGGCTGTGGAGAAGCTTCTGGTGAAACAAAGACAGATTTAGGCTGATGTGGGTGTCTTAATTTTTTTATCCCATTAATGAACATCATTGAAGACATTGAACAGGCAGGAGGAAATAAGGTAAAACCAGTAAGCCCATTTCACATGCATGTGGGCAACATATCCATCTTTCAGTCAGTCATGTGTTTGATGGACATTGGTTGTCCTGTGGAATTATCCTCACGAAATATGCTAATGAAATTAAACTGGGAAATGAGAGTTGATGCTGCCCGACTCGGAATCTCTAATGACTCCATGCCGTCCCAGGGAAAAGCCTGATTAATTTAGGAATGGGCCGCAGTGGAAAGTGATTAATTCCTCCTGGATTCAACCATTTAAACGAACAAGGAGGAGGGGGAACGGAAAAACAGGAAGCCCAAAATATGTATGCATAATTAATACATTTGGATCATGTAATTAGCCACCCAAACAGACGGGACACACTATTGCATTGTGCTGAGCTTTGTGTTCAAGTGGAAGGCTGGTTAGTTTTCGTTTACAAAGAGGCAAATATAATGAGTCCCCCTGTTCAAAGGGGGAGTATTGGAACATCTTTCAGGCAACTAAATATGGGTAGACAGTTTCAACAAATGATTATTTGTTCCTTCGATCTCTCATTTGATTGACTAAAGAGAGTTAAAGCAGATGATGTGCACATGTAATGTCTCACTTTTTAGATGAAACCTCTTATATCTTGAAGGCAGTGTGTCACTCTCGAACGATTTGTCATTTTTCAAATATAAACGCCTTGTTTTCCTTTTTTCTTTTTCAGAATGATGTGAAGATCGTTTTAGAAGGACAAGACCACAGCTAATCCCTATCTTCTTCGGCGCAGTGCTTCTCCTTAGTGGCACACTGTCCCACTTGTTTGAGCTGGGCATTTTTCGGAGCCCTGCGGGGATGGAGATGTGCCGGAATAAACGATGGACTTACCACCGCCAGGTCACGGGTCACTGTCCTCTAAAGGTCATGTCATGGCCCTTTGCCCTGTGGCTACTGATCTGGGTGAATCAAAAGACGACTCTTGCACAGACTATGAACACATTTCAATCAGAGAGGAAGGAGTGGTCATTAAACCATCTGACGGTGCATCAGTCCACTGGGGCTCTGTACGTGGGAGCCGTCAACAGAATCTACAAGTTGTCTGCTAATCTCACCCTCCTGGTGTCTCACGACACAGGGCCAGAATATGATAACAAAGCATGCTACCCCCCTCTGATTGTCCAGCCGTGTTCTGAGCCCCTGGCCTCCACGGACAACGTCAACAAACTGTTGCTCATCGACTACTCTCACAACCGGCTGCTGGCCTGTGGCAGTCTCTATCAGGGCGTCTGCAAGCTGATGAGGCTGGATGACTTATTTATCCTTGTGGAGCCCACGCATAAGAAAGAGCACTATCTGTCCAGCGACAACCAGACAGGGACCATGTACGGCGTAGTTGTGCCCTCCCAGGGTCAGGATGCCACTCTGTATATAGGCACCGCGGTTGGCGGCAAGCAAGATTACTTCCCAACCATCTCCAGCCGTAAGCTCCCCCGTGACCCAGAATCCTCCGCCATGCTGGACTACGAGCTTCACACTGACTTTGTTTCATCCCTAATCAAAATCCCCTCGGACACGCTGGCCCTCGTTCCGCACTTTGACATCTACTACGTCTACGGCTTCTCCAGCGGAAGCTTTGTCTACTTCATGACCGTCCAGCCGGAGACTCCGGAGAATGGAATGCCCGCGGGCAGCTCCCCGGTCGACCTGTTTTACACGTCCCGCATCATCCGCCTCTGCAAAGGTGACAAGAAGTTCCACTCGTACGTGTCCCTTCCCGTGGGGTGCGTACACAGAGGCGTGGAGTACCGTCTGCTCCAGGCGGCTTACCTGTCCAAGGCTGGCAGGGTGCTGGCCAGGTCGCTTAATATCAGTGCCCAGGAGGACGTGCTCTTCGCGGTGTTCTCCAAGGGACAGAAGCAGTACCATGACCCTTCAGATCACTCCGCTGTCTGCATCTTCACCATCCAAGACATCAACGCGCGCATTAAAGAACGGCTACAGTCCTGCTACCAAGGAGAGGGAAACCTGGAGCTGCACTGGCTGCTGGGAAAGGACGTGCAGTGTACCAAGGCGGTAGGTGCACAGTAGATAAAGATGTTGACCCCCATCCCACGACTGGCGTTTATTTTAGCCAACTATGAGTTTTCCGTCATTTCCAAAGATGGCTGTGCGGGTAATTATAATATCCCTAAACTTTGATGGCAGCGATGTACCTTACAGGCAGGCAAACTGTGCAACGCTGAGGAAATCGTTCAGGATTCAGGATCCTATTAGAGCAGAAGAGCTGGGGGAGATTAATTTCACAATGCTAATCAGGGGAGTTTTGTATGGAGCTTTGATATCATTTAGAGGTTTGGGCACCGACTCCCACCTCTTTCTCCTCCCTTCTCATTCCCTCGCTCTCCCCATCTTCTTCCTCCCCTTCTTGTTGCTGTCAGCAGTACTTGAACCCTCTGAGACCTGTTCTTGATCTTAAGAAAAGGGCTTTCTTGTAAATGTCCAAGTCTGAGCCTTTGTGAAAGCTATAATTCTGCATAATGAGCAGTCCTTGTGGAAATAAGTTGAAAGCGAGTCGTGAAAACAAAGATATCCATCACATGAATTGCTTTGGTGATCCCTGACTTGTACTGCCATGCTATCAAATAAATAACATGTGCAGTTATTCATAAAAGCAACTGATGGATACATACTTATTAAAAAATGTACTTTTGCTTCACATTACCTGAAGGCTTTGCATCTGAACTGCACATCAAGATTTTTCTGTGTCACGTAATTTATTTTGGACCCACGACTAACTGGTCACACAGAGTTTACTGTAGAGTGAGTACATAGATGAGCCAGTGAGATTTTAATTCCAGCAATAATCATAATGATCACTTTTTGAAAATGTCAGGATGATTATTTTCTGTTTTACTGACACAAATTGTCAGGACCAACACTGATGGCTTTAAAATATGTTGGCTTTAAGAAAAAAAAAGGCTGATAAGATTCCCATTTGTTTTACAAGAATTCCTTGTTGGCAGTCAGCATCCGCTAAGCACAAGAAATACATTGCATTGGACAGGCAAAACAAAAATCCCATGTAGCACAGCCCAAATAGTCAAAACGAATATTTCTCTACCAATATACAGATGCATTCTTGTTCCAAAATATGTGATAACTACTTTACTGCACCATTAAATTCCGTCATCTTTTTATTGGATGTCAGTTGTGATTTTGAATACTACCCTAGAGAAAATGACAGGGATAAGGAAAACATTGCCTTTTCAAAATTTTGGTCTTTTTACTGGGACCACAGTGTGTCAGACATATGGAAACAACATAGCTATAATGCATTTTCCTGGAAGACTAAGATGGAAATACCCCAAAATCTGTGTCTCCAAAACTTTATAACACTCCTCACCTGGTATTGCAATGGCTATGATACTCTTATATCTGAAATCTTAGATTGTTAGATTGCAGGAACGAGCCGGATTTAACATTGCTCTATTTAATCCTACAAGCAGTAATTAGTTTCGGCTGTGATTTGGCATCACAGTTGAATTTAGCTACGGTCAAGCAATCACTCTGATTAGATTCTAGCCGTGAACACTAATTGTCTGCTGGTATCAGCTGAATCATGTTGGCAAAGAATGTCAAGTCTGTGTTTTTATAAAACTACTTACCATGTATTAAAGAAACAGTTCAGTTCTAAATGTTATAGTGTTAGGATGTCATATAAACCAGTGGTGGATAGTATTTAAATGTATGCATAACAGCCATTTCAGAACAAATATTTAAGTAAATGTGCCACTCCAGATAAATTTACTACTGTTGAGTCTTATCAAATTGTGCTTACACTTTCATTTGAATAAAAACAAAGTGGTAAAAATGAATGCAACCCAGTGGGGGGAAAAATGACAGTAACAATTTATTCAAGTGTATTTGGTCGGCCCTGTTTCCTTTTGGAACTTAATGAAAATTCCCATGCATAATATTCAAGAAGGAGAGAAATGAGAGCCTTAAAAGAGATTTCTAATCTTGAAGTTTTGAAGGGAAAGAGTCGGCTGGGGTGTCCTAAGCTCACTTCACTAATCACACTCAGTAAAACCCAGGTACATAACTTTGCAGAGGAAGAAGTACATAATAAGGGCACACAAAGTAGGGGATTTGAAAGAAGAAATTAACAGCCCAAAAAAGATGTTTCCATATGCTAAGTGACAGGCAATTAGCAGAGGTTTGAGGTGCATGTTAGTAGATCCAGCTGGACTGTAAAGCATGCAGCTGGCCTTGATGTTTAATAAAAACCTGAAATCTGATGTGCTATGTGTTTGTGTGATGTCAGATCAAGCGATCTAAAAATCACAGTAAGATGTGCGAGATACACAGGGTTTTCTCATGTTGCCATCAGCAATTAAGTCTGCTCTATAAATTTTACTGCTCCAAGGCTTGTTGGGAAGCCCAGCAGCCCAAACCCTTTTGATGTAACACTTTTAACCCTGAAAACTGTTCACTGTATGCTTGTTAGACGCACCAGAAGTCAGTCTGAATTCTCATCCTATATTTACATGTGTCTACAGTGATCTCAGTCCCCCGCTCATGCTCCTAACCCCCCTCTTTATTTATTTCCAGTTAACTCCTTTAATCCCCCAACTTCATTCCTTGCCCATTTCCTTCTTAGTCGTCGTTTCGAGGTCTTTTTCTTCTTGTATTTACTTAGTGTTTTCTCCATGTTCACATCATGCCTCTCCTCACAGCCTGTTCCCATTGACGATCATTTCTGTGGCCTGGATATAAACCAACCCTTGGGGGGTTCCCAGCTGGTGTCGGGTCAGACGGTGTTCACTGAGAGCAGAGACAGGCTGACCTCTGTCACTTCCTATATCTTCAATGGACACAACGTGGTCTTCCTGGGCACCAGGAGTGGACGGCTGCAGAAGGTGAGAAAAGCAGCACACTGACAGATGAAGAATGCAAATCTTTTTTCACACTAGAATTATTTGGCTGTTTAACGTCAACTGGTCGTTCTCAAGAGATGAAACCAGATATTTTCGATGGCGTATCATTTCCTGCCCAGAAATACAACATTTTACTTCTCACGGCTGCTGGTCATGATCAGTCTAAAACCTCTGCCTCCCAGTTTTAGGTCCTGGATACTAATACAAAATGTTGCCTGGTCCCAATTTTCAGAATAGCTGTTGATTGCTGTGATGTTTGTACATATTGCTGTGGTATTTTGCACACAATGACATTCACAAAATGTAACTGTATTAGATTAAAAAAAACAACATATTAAGTTTGGGTAAATTGCCATTGATTATATGGTTATACACCCATCTGCAAGAGTTTAAAAAATTTTTAAAAGCCAACAAAGGCTCTTTTAGTTGTGAATCGTGGGACGATTTACCCATTTCTCCTGAAACGGTTTTTAATTCTGTGAAATTTGAGGTCCTATCCTTTAGCCTTGGTTTTTTGCATTTGATCTGCAGGAGTTCAGAGGAAATGTGTTTGCCCATGGCAAAACACCTTAAGAGTGCACCGCTTTTGGGCTCTCTCTTTGGATTTATTCTGTGTTTTAGATCATATCCTATAAGTTTCATACAACAGGTAGAAAGATGTGCTTTTCATTGAATTATTTCGTGAGCTTCTATTTATTTTTTAGGAGTGAGTTACTGAAAGTCTCGAAGAATTTTGACTTTCCCCTAACAGTACTCCACTGCCAATTCTTAGTGGTACCACTGCTGGCGTACACTTTCCTTTAATGGGTTCATTAAGCCATATGGATTGCCTAGAGTTTTCCATCATGATTTTTCTTTTTCACTCTAAAGCGCATAAGGACATAGATGTTGTTTGTGAAGGAAAAACTGTGACATGGCGGCTTGAACTTCTACATGCAATCATACATTTTAACACCATAAGTTCTCGTCATTCTGAAGGACAGACACCAAAACATTTAAATGTCTCCTGTCTGTCACTTGAAAAAGTTTAGATTTGCAGGAGACACACCAGTAAAAGAACTATACCAAAATAGAGTCTGCACTTTCTGTTGTGGGGCTTAATGTAATCTTTTCCGTAGACCCTCATGGTCTCATAATAGCTCACATCTTTAGATCTCTGCCATCAGATTGTAGCTTGAAAAAAAACCCGAAAAAAAAAACCCCAAAGAGCTCTGGGCTCAAGCAGAGATGACATCACTGTGACAGCTGATTTATTTCTCAAAGCTCCCTGCAGCCTAACTACATAACCAAGTAATCTGAGCTCAAATATCTCATGTCAATCCAGATTCAGGCAGATATTTGTGGCAGCTGTTACAGTGCTACATGACGAATGTACAAATTTTCATGTGTAAAATATGGATGGTGCTTTTGATGCTTTGCCTCAGTTCCAGTATCCACAGAAAGATAACAAATGGATGTTTAAACACAGAAAACATCCATTTGTTATCTTTCTGTGACGCAGCATGGAACCACATCGTCTGTAGCCATTTTTGTGTCTCCCCACCACTGATGCCATAATGATCCTTAATCCATTAGCATCAATTGACACAATAATCATCTCAATTAAATCTCTAATTAGCATCACTTTGGATGTTAAGTATTCCATGGTGATTACGTTGGGACATTATGCGGCTGAACAAAAGCTCTACATTTAGTTCCTCAGCCTATTGACAGTCTAAAAATGATTTAAATCTCGGCCAAAACGGAACATACCTGTTCTTTCAGTTCCTTAATAACTGAAAGTAAGAGACATTCCGCACCTGGGGTGTCTCTTGTTTGAATGCACACATGCGAATAGGGCTTTGAATGGCTTTTAGCATCACAAATGACTTGAAGGACCACTACAGTGAGCTGAGTGGGTGCGTGTGAATGCAACATATTTGGTTTAATTGAATTTACTTGTTCAACATGTTTAAACATGTCTGCTTAAAAGCCCCACTTTTCAGTTTTCAGGGTTAGAATGACTTAATATGATAATGGGTTAAATGGACAACCAAAAGTGGGGTATTAATAGCACATTTTAGGGATGTTTCTGTATCAAAGACCTCAGTTGTCCTACAAAGTACTGAGAAGAGGCATTATTTTTTTCCCAATCCTTTCAATATGCTGAGTTGCTAGAGACCAAATTGGTAACATGGGGGTATGTGTAACATGAAATGTAAGAAGTTGCTTGTCTGGTAAGATTTTAGGCAATAAGAACAAAAACAGAGATAAGGATATAAAATGTGTCTAATTGAAATCTGATTCCTCTACAAGGACTTTCCCATCTGTTTTGGATTATTACAAATAGGAGATCAAATAATAAATACCCCAACTGTCCTCTGTGTCCTCTGTAGGTGGAGCACATTACCCCTGCTAAATAGTTTGATATGGCCATTACTTGGTTGCTGAGAATGACAGAAATACAGTGCAGAAAGTGAAGAGAGTCTGGTTTTGGTTTTGAAGATTGTTTAACTTGTTCAACTGATGAATCATTTTTTCTGGTCTCTCCAGACTACTGTGTACTTGGGCTGACTTCATGGTCATATGAGAAAGCCCTGATAAACCGTAGCACCAGCTGCCCTGCCATAAGTAATAATACATAACCAGCGGCACATTTTGATTCTGCTGGCACAATTAGGCCTTGTAAACATAGGAAGAACAATCGTTGCACAGTGACTGTTCATGACTTAATTGGCAATCAATCGTTATTAAATCAATTTAAGTGAGCTGTTCAAGTGTCAATTTCTATGCCACCATTACTGAATGAGCCTAATATAAATATCACAATACACACATGTCTTTAGAGGATCGAAGAGCAGTTTACTTACATCAGATACAAGACAGGACATTGATGTGTGATTTAAGGGGTATAAACTTTATCAGCCTGCTAAATATCCGAAAGGTGGAACAGTACGGACAGATAATAGTTTTGTTTATTTCTCCTAACAATGAAACCAGTGTCAGCTGGGATAGTGGATAAACAGTTGTTATGAAAGATCCCAATTATATCAGACAATCCCAATGATACAGTGTAACCGGGATTATAATTATTGTTATTATTATAGATTTGGTCTATTATGACAGACCTGCTTGCACATGAAAAAATCTCTTCATTGGCAGGAAACACAATGTATGGTCCAGCCAGCAGCTTTGCAACACAATTAGAGCTTAACAAGATCTTTAGAACTGATGAATGTGAAGCGTTGCAAACTGTGCAAGAATACCCTCAAATAATTAGGTGAGAGGTTAAGTTGACATTCAGCTCAGCCAGCACATTGATTGGTTTAGCTGCAGGTTACAAAAGAAGAGATTTTATTATTGCAAAACTGTAAGACTTTTATGTTCTCTAGATTTTTCCATTAACATCAAAAAGCAAAACAAGCTAATATAGTTCCTACTTACTGGAACACAGACACATTACTGTATGATATTTTACACCAGACACAAAAACAGGAAGGATGATCCCTCTCAGTAAGATTCATGAAGTTGATTCAGCTCATTGTCCATCATGAATCACTTCAAATGCACACTGTTTAGATTTATTCAATCGAGTTCTTATATGTCTCAGCTTTTGATCTAACTGAATTGACTCAAGAGGACCGTAGGCTCCAGTTACTGCACAGTCGTACAGCATGCAGCATGACTGAGGAAATGTGTGAGAGGACTGTTGTGACATTAGCCTGGGGGCCTCAGTCTTATGAGGAGCAAACTGTCTGACACACAAGACACACACACACACACACACACACACACACAGGTCCAGACTGGGGGCACAGATAGCAGCTCTTTCATTTGATGAGCCATCAGGGAAAAAGACAAGATAGCCTGACAATAAGAAAGGGAGGGAAGGGGAAAGCAGGAAGTGTGAAGCAAAGGCAAGAGCAATTGTCAAGGGAAATAAAATAAAAAACACATAGGGAGGAAGGAAGATTCACAGTTAGGTGAGAAAAAAAAAGAAAGATTCAGAATGAAAGAAACAGAAATGGGGGAGAAAAAAAAAAGCTCTGGGAGAAAAAGTGAATGTGGTTATGAATGGGTTAAGGAAGTGAGCTGTAAGTTGGGTGAACAGGGCCAGACATCTATCATGACCACAGTTAAACGTTGAGTTTTTAAAGGCCAGACTTATACTCATTACACTCACTGAACAAGCAGCCATGATCTCAGACTCCCAGGAGCCTCTGAGGAGCACCGGGTCACCTTTCCAATCCTATTCCATCACACCCAAATGGACAGCCTCAGTGGAAATGGGGCATGACAATAAATGCCATCAGCGGATCATCCCAGTGTCAAAGGTCAATCCCGCCACGGAGAGGGTGTTGCCAGGGTGAAAGGTCACACTGATAACCAACGGTCCAACCATCCAGGCCGTGTGGAGCATATGGATGTACTCATCAGCAGCTCCTGATTAGCCTACTTCTGTTTCAGGTAGCGCAGGACGTTTCACTCATCATGTGCCACAGCAATCTTGCCTAAGGTGGTTAATTTAGGCTGATTAGTGTGACCCTGTTTGATAGCTCCAGACCCAAAACAAAAAGGTCCTTCTCACTTTACTTGATGTACGCTAATGAGGGGGAATCCAGGTAAAAGGCATTACCACTCAGCGATCCTTCATCAAATGTATTTCACTCACAAGGGACTGTAGAGGGATTCGGCTTCAACTGGCATCCTTTTGCACTTGTTAGCAAAATGCTAGCAGGACCCAGCGAAGGCAACATTAGTATTTCCGTCTATGCTCTTGCTTCAAGGTTTTAACAATTTATTGCAACATTCATGCACATTTGTAGGAAGACATGTAGCTGTATTAAAGGGATGCTTTGGAACAATTCCAAGGAAGCGTGACAAAGATTGTCCCTGAGCCATCAAACTTGTAAAGCATCAACAGTTTTTTTAGTTTATGTGTAGACCTTTTTTCATGTGTCTTTAAATATGCGCTGAAGTCCCAGAAACCTTCAATAAAGCCTGAGTTTGCATGGTACAGATAATGGAACAGAAATGTTATTTCTAAAAAAGAAGAAAACTGCATCCTGATGAATGATCAATTATTATATGAATTATCATATTTTTATATTTATTGATTGTTTTAACATGAATAGATTCATTAAAAGCTAGCAACGCATACTGACACAATAATGATAAAATGCCTGAGTTAGATGGTTATATTTATCAACTTTGATACTTATCGGGGTTCTGTTTTGCATTCAACTAAAGAAAGTAATTCAACGACTTCAAATGCCATTGGCCTCACAGTGAGGTCACTCCTCATCAAATGCCCTAGTGAATACAATTCAAAAGGAGTTGCTTATTTATTTTGGCAACCCAGTTGCCACCCATTAGCTGAAATCCAGGTTTACGGCACATTCACATTGGCTTTATGATTGCTTTCTAAAACTACGCAATCGCTTTAAGAAAGTTGGCGCAGACAGTTATCCCCACTGAACTGTACACAGTCAGAAGCCCCCACCATCACCTTTCAGCGTTAATTAATGTGTGCACAGATGCAGGTCATGGTGGATAACTTATTATAGTGATAAAATAGATTATAGCTTTGTCTGTGAATCGTACAAAATACTTCAAAACAGCTAAATAAATTTAATTTTTTATGTCTGAAAGTTGCAGAAGCGAGGATACAATTCACAGTTTTGTTAATGCAAGGGATTAAAAATAATCCTGCTCTTACACAGTTGTTTTTTTATTTATTTCTTTTTTTTAATCGAAAGACCTCTACACTTGAACTATGTAACACTAACGGTTCCATTAATCTGTTAGAGCTGCAGAATTTTGTCATTCAGATATGAGTCATTTTCGTTTTTAATGGTCCTTATAGAGTTATTCAGACATACCCAGGACAGAGAAAGCGGGAGCCAAGGTTAGCAAGCAATAGTTTTTATTTACATGACAGTGGACAGTATATTAAGTGAGTCATGAATCAGGAGATCAGGGTTTTCATTTGCCAGCATTTTACCTGAGAAGTGAGTCATATAGGACGTATCTGCAATGGACAGAAATGGTTTGAAATACCGCCGTCTATAATTTTCGTCTTTTTGCTCTGGTGAAAAAGACATTTATTCGAGTTGTTTCACCACTTGTAGATAATAGTTATATAAAATATTGTCTTCCACTTTACACGGTACTCTATCCTGTGTTTTGTATTTGCTATAAGGAGAAGAGAAGCTGATGAAGGGGGGAAACTGAGGAAAAAGAAAAGGAATGTTTTTGTCCAATGTGAAATGATGAAAAAATATTTAATAATGACACAGAAAGTAGAACATATTTTAAATGATGCTATCATTTATTGATGTAATGCAACATTTCCCTATTAAGAAACACCAAATGAACCCACTGCTACGTGCATGCAGTTCAGACTGGAGCTGTGTTGCGAGCGGCACATAAACGTCATTAACTCTGACCTTGGATCGCTACTGTCGCAGCCATTCAGACATGAAGTCATGCTCATTTGCTGTCAGATTAACGGGGACGAGAGCATGTCTAAAGGTGGCTTGATTCAGTATCTTGTATCTGACGTCACCTTCACCACGCCACACGGATGCAATGTGTGTGTGATAAAAAATAAATAAATCTAATGAGTCAGCTTTGAGGAATAGCACAAACAGCAGCATCTCTAAATTGTGATTACATCATTTCCTTTGTATGCAGGACAGCAGCCTAATCTGTACGGTGCAGCTACGCAAAAAAGGCAACAAACGATATGTGGAATGACATAATACCTTTGCTAACCCCGTGGCAGCTGCAAACACCGAACAGTTGTTGAGTGAAAATTGATTTTCTGTGGAAATGTTTCTGCACAGCACAATAATGCTGAGAAGGACTACAGTGCCGTGCCGAATTGAGGCTGACGCGCTTCTGACACGGTGAACACTTTTGTTTAAAAAAAAAGGAGATGCAAATTTGTGCCAAAGATGCATTTAATCTTTCGGTAATGTTTAAGATGTTTCGTGTGCATTGAAGTTCAGATGGATATCGGTGATATCTTAGCTTTTTGGTTAACCTTTAGTCTGCCAAAGAAGACTTCACTACAAGGCTGACAAGCCTCACAAATTGGACCCAGGCAGCTGCCACAAGACTGTTCGTGGGAAATAGTAATGCCTTTCTATTCAGTCACTGTAAGACACTACCTGCAGTGCTGGCGAATACAATTTGAACGATGCTTTTATGAAGGGGTGTTGCTGTATGCAATATGGAGCAGCACATTATCTCAGCGGTTGCTGCTACTCAGCAACGGGGATTCCCGTGAAATGGCTGAAAATGTTAAGTTTACCGCAAATAAAGGCCCGGTCAAATATTCTCATGTGCAAATAGTGGATTCATTACTGCTTATTGGGAGAGCTGAGCTGGTGGGGGAATTCGCCAATGCATGTCTAAATGACTTGAACTTTTCAAAGTCACGGTTTGTGAGGGGGCTGGGAATGGGAGATTTGATTTCCTGATTGAATTCACTAGAATAGGGTTTCAGAGGTGCAGGCAGGATAGGTGTGTTCGTGGCTAAAGTGAAAGGATTTTAATAAGTGCGTGAGCTGGACCTGAGGCTAAAAATCTGCTGTGGATAGTCATTCAGTGCCTTAGTGCAGCTCCAACAGTAAATGGTAAGAAGGGAGACAATTATATGATAACACGGCAAGGTGTCCATCTCACAGACTGACTTTTTTTGTGAAGCACCATCTTTCTCTTCAACCCTTTTGTGCTCTTTTCCCACTCTCTCTTTTCTCTCCGCTGCTCGGCCACACAAATAAAAACACTTGATAGGACTATGACTGCACTGTGGTCAGGGAAATGGAGACCATACGAGTGCATCGAATTGTTCCACAGTCCCACTCCCACTGCTTTTGTTGGTGGGCCATGGGAACCTGACAAACAATGAGAATGATTGGAGGGATGGGAGCCATATGGAGGAGGAAACAGGAAACTGAGAGTAGGGAATCATGTCCTCGAGGAGACAGAAACAAAGTGAACATGCACAGACGGAGTGGAGACTGTGGTCGAGTTGTACAAACTGTGGGATGAGGACCTGGAGGCTTGCCATGCAGCTGATAGTTTAAGCAGTTTTATCTGAAATACCTTTCAAATTGTGAACACGCACTGGTTAATCTTGACCTCAAATCAACCCGACTGTAATCCTGCTTTGCCAGCACACGTCATCTCTAATGCCCAAGATCAATATTTCTGCTTTTGTGGTGTCCTGTGACGCTTGTCCGTCCCCCAGTTTTGCTCTTTGTTACATTAAGCACATTAAGCTCTGTCCGGGGCGTAGCCTTTTGAGCATTCACAGAGCCGTGATGAATACACGGGCTCATCAATGCATGCTCTCCTCAGCTGTCGTCCGCGGCAACACCATATGCACATCCGCTCAACCTTAAAGGTGGACAGTTGTCTGGCCCTTATGTCAGTACTGGCCCCCATGTCATAGAAGACACTTAAGCCTGCAGGCACCCTCTGTGAAGTCAGCACCCAAGTCTGTCCCGGTTACGATCTGTATACATCCACTTCAGATCTAGGGCCCGCATGTGTTTTCCTTCTGTGCGTTTTTTTCTTCCGAGCATTGAAATGTTTATGTGTGGTATCCTGCCAAACTCTGATTAGTCATGAAAGACAATACTTTACTTCAAATCAGATTTATATTTCAGGGAAGTCTCATTACTGATTCGCAGGAAAAAAATCCCAGAGAGATTGAATAAGAGTTTGTTGAACTAATATACTAACCTGATCTGCTGGGTCTAAAGTCTTTAGGGGCAGAAAAAAAAAATGTTGTCAGCACAGCAGATTAGGAATGATGAGTTAAACAGATTACTCCTTGCCTCTCAGGTCATCATCCATGTGTTTTGGTTAACTGGGCATAGACCGTCTGGCCATATGTGAACACAGTTTCACTGTCATTAACATAGAAACATAATGATCCATAATGCTTCTGTGGTAAAAAAAACCAAAAAAAAAAGAGCGAGATTTACATAAATCCGTCTCCTGCTTCAAAATCGCCGCCTGTAATCAGTCCCATATGTAAACCCTCACTGAACAGACGTGTGGGGATGATTTCCTATACAAGGTCTGGCGGTTTTACAAAGGAGCCAACACAGCTAAAGCCAAGTGACATCTTAGAAGTCATGTCTTGTTTTCTTTGGCTCTCGCGGGGCAAGGGTGCAGCCTAATGTTTAAGATGCAGACCCATCCATGAGAAAGAGAGTGGGTTGTTTTTGTTAGGCACACACAGGCTCAGGTTGCATATCTGTTTGTGGAAGCCAAACTAAGCTGGGTTGTTTATAACCACCACAGGTTCTGCAAAGGAATTTAAGCTGCAAGACGGATATTGCTGTTACTGGCTTACATATTCATGGGTTAAATATATACCCTTGTCAGCTGTGAAATGCTGGAAGGGAGGAATTAGACGAGAGGAAGACTGAGGTCACATTAACATGTGGTTTTAAAATCTGTACGGTTTTTCATTTGCTCGACATGGACCACACAAGAGAGCAAACAAACGAATGCTTTAACACGGTCCCGGTTTCACTTCATCATGTGGTAGATCAGGCCTGAAACTGCAGATTAAAAAAAAAGAAAGAAGCAGAGAGCAAGCAAAAGCCATATTATGTTTACTCACATCAGATTCTTACATGAGAGATAGTTGGTGATGTGGAGCCACATGATAAAATGATATCATGTGGATGCAAATCATTCGCTCCACCCGTCTTCACGGACACGGCAAACTGCATTTTACAACACCATTACAAAAAGAGAACCATTGTGATTTTGCTAAATTTGAATAAAAACACCAAAAGTCTCATGAACCAACGTCACAACGCATCATATTCACAGCAGGACACAGACAACAAATGAAAGTAGTACTAGTTTGTGAAAAATAGTGGTCTCTCTTTAACTGTCGTCACATGTACAAATCTATAAAACGCCTATACACATTTGGAAAGGAAAGAGCTGGAAAATTAAGTGGTAGAAAATAGAAACAGGTTTATGGACATGATGCAACTAATTAGGTCAATTGGCTACTGGTCAGTGTCTTGACTGGATTTTGGAAAAGCACTTCAGGAAGACAGCGTCAGTCAGAAGCAAAGGTGCACGTTGGGTCGTGATTCTACAAAAATTGCATGCACAAATTGTGGAGCAGCTTCAGAATATCGTTTTTCAATGGAAAATTGTTAAGACTTTTGTCATCAATTGTACATAATGCTGTGAGAGGTTTCTGAGAATCCAGATGAAAGGGAAATGGCCAAAGATCAACAAAGAATGCTAATGATTTTACCCTGTGGTAAAGCAGGCGTATTTCTGTAATGAAAAATACATCATGATGTGAACATCAATGCCAGAAATTGATGTCTGTGAATACAGCACATCATGGTTTTCACAAATGGAGGGTTACAGCTATGTCATTCAAAGAAGAAGCCATATGTGAACGTGATTTGTTAATAGCTCTGTCCTCACTGGGCCAAGCCTCATTTAAAATAGAAAATCGAAAGCCTACATCCCTGATTAGCATTACGGTACATTAGTGCTTAAGGAGATAGCGACCTACTGTCCAGATGACATCTTCTCAACTAGGACCATATATGTTTCCACAAGACTGCGTTTGACAGCATGCTACATCTTTTCAACAGCTGGATTTTGCAGTGGAAGTCCTGGTTCTGACCTGGACCTGTTACAAACCGAAGTCATTTTGTCCTTCATGAAATGCAACATGCAACAAAAAAGATCCAGGATTGTTGAGAGGCTGGAATCAGACTTCAGACAAGTATTGAACAAAATCCCTATCGATGAAACTTCCCAACTTTTGTATGGATGTGTCACAGCCACCAAACGCGAGATGACCTAATATTGATGAAATGTCGGATTGTCTCCCTCATTAGTAAAAATATCTCATGATCTTTTTATCTGAGCTGGTGTGGGTGAAGCTGTAAGGACAGAGACATTCATGTCATGAGATGCTGGTGGTTTAGCAGCACCAAAGCCCTAAAGTGAGTTCATCTTTTATGTTAAGTTTAAACTGAAATCCTATCTGTGCCACAGCCAACATGATTTTGTCTAACTTTAATGTTATTGTTGTGTATTGTTGTGCACTGGTTATGCGCTTTACTGAGGCACTACAATTTTAGATGGCTGAAAAAAAGATTCAGTTTTATGAGTGCAACCAAGAAGTACCCACGTAATTTATGGTTGTTTGCAATCCTGTTTAGAGAGGTATTTTGTGAGTGTGTTTGTAACTTTGTGTGCCATCTTCAACAAGCAGGCTCATTATAAAACCAATTAAACCCGCCTTATTCTCATTAAGAAGCTGCAGGGCTTAAAGAGAGATTGAAGACCTGTTGTATTCCCGGAGGGCAGCTGCCTGGTCAGCTCTGTCTTAGATGCTTAAACTACTTTTAAATCCACTGAAATCGAATACCATAAATTGGTCATGATGGGTCATTATTTGTCCAAGTTCATCCCTGAAACTCTAACCTTTGGTAACCCTCATCATACCCAGCTAAATTTACACAAGGTTCAATATCTGTCCTCTGCGTGGTTGTTTTGCTCCCCCCCACAAATATCTTTTTACCACAGAAATGCTTACATTCTCCTGTTTCTATTTGGACTATTTCTGAACACGGGACTGTGGGAAAGCTGTATGTAAACTGGTTCCATTACGGCAAAGGACGGTGGAACAGGAGAGGAGGACTCGGAGAAAATGGAGGAGGAGGAATTGGAGCAAGAGAATGAAGGCTCTCAAAAGAAGCTTAGTTCTGCGACAAATCTGTATTTGAAATAAATATTTAAAGGATAAGATTGTGCAGAAGGCAAATTGTAGCAACAATCTGACAAATGAGAGACAAATTGTGCCCCTGTAATGATCTGGAAATTAGAGATTATCCAGCGTCATTAGCGTACTTGGTACTTGATGGTATTGTATGTATAAACAGAGCTTCATCCTTGCCTCCCCACCAATATATACAGTCACGTTCCATACAATAAAAAAACCCTCCTGTTCTTAATTCCTGACTGTTAGAGAGGCACAGCTGCCTGGAAGGTGGAGCTGTGATGGATTGATGAAGCTTTGGTGCCCAAGGGACCCAATCATGTAATCAGTTTGTATTGATTAACCGTCCTCCCTGATAGAATGCTGCCACCATGTGCGAGCTAGACCTGGCCCACGTTCAAAGTCTTCTGCAGTCAGATTTGATTTTTGGTGGTTAGGCCACGTGTTGTGATGCACGCGGGGAAGATGTGGCATAATTTGCACTGCAGACACTTCCAAGTTCCCCTCCAATTCTCTGCTCCAGTTCTGCATGAGCTTGCATTTATTTAAGTTGTTATGATTGAAAAATTAATTCCGCTTTACTATAATTGCATCACATGGTTAATGAGCCACTTTGGCTGGAATTTAAATGAAGTTTCAGCCTGGGCCGCATAATTTATGAGAAGGTTACTAGTTTTTTTTTCTATACTTTACACAGAATTTGCTCTCTTGTTTAACATTCGAATTCCACCTTTTATTCCAAGTTATCTTTACTTCACCATGTAGTTCACAACTGCCCCTCACACATAGAAAAAAGACTAGCTATGTGTTTGGAGTTTCTAGTAAGTTTGTGGGATAAAAAATTGAGAAGTGCATGAAAGTCAGAGACTGACAAACAGAAATTGTGTTTGAAGCAATAGATGAAAAGTTAAAAGGCTTTCATTATGCAGCGAGTACCGATATGTAGTTTGTATCTGCATCATTCGCTTGGAACCTTTTAAGCACTTTGGTACGTTCGCCAGCTTGCCTGTCAGCGGCGTCCACGTCAGCGAGACACAATGTGTGAAGACAAGTCTGCGTTTTTCCCCGAACTGGAACAAAGCCCAGCCCAGTGATGGGCCGGCGAGCTGTTAAGGGACGTAGCATCCCTTTTACCTGATGGCAGCTGGGATAGACTACAGCCCTCCCACGACCCTGATTAGGACGATATATAAAATCGGTGACGAAACAGGACCCATTGTTTGTTTGTATTTAACGAACCCCAAATGATTTTTGCCTGAAAGTCACTCCAAAGTCAAATTAAGGCATGGCTTGCTGATCACGTTTTAAACGTTAACTCGTTTAACCTCAGTGGGGAATGAGAGCCAAAGTCGCAACAACCAGGCTGATTACTTACTTAGTGGAAGCTGCTCCGACTGAGCTTTCTTTTCTCTCTATCGAGGTCTCCTGATTACATCTTTTCCTGGTGGCGCACACCCGAACAGAACAAGAATGTGCAGATCAAAATGAAAACAGTGACACACAAAAAAACCATCGCAAATTCTGACACCCAGTTTATTGCATAATCGTTCACTCACATGTGAGGAATTCACAGGCAGTGTGTGTGTGTGTGTAATCCAAACTAAGCTGAAGCTAAGCTGGGAGGCAGACATTTGGGAAATTTGCTTATTTGTGGTCTGAGAGGTAGATAAGAAGGTAAACATCAGCCTCATCTCTGCAAAATCCAGCTCTGTGATGTTTTAGCCAAAAGCTAGCTTAGCATTAAGTCTGCAGGAAGAGGGACATAGCTGCATGAAAGGAGTTTTCAGTCCCTAAAGCTGCAATCGCAAGTGTTGCGGTTGTACACCGCACAAAAAGAGAAAACCAGGAGCTTAGCATCACCTGTGAATCTTGACTTTTTCCAGGATCTATAAAATGCAGTCATCCTTAATTTATCATGTCTGTATCATATGCTTTGGCCACACTTATGTAGGTCACCCCATGGTTTATGTATAACCTTTTCAAAGCCTTTAGTAATTTAGCTTCAACACTAGTATGGTGTAAGATCCAGAATGGACATGGATGGCATGGATTACAAGCGAGAAACAGCCCATTCATGGTTTTTGTTTGATTCGAAAAGATTAGTTTAAAACAAAAAAATCATCAAGGGGTTAAGTAAACCAGTTAGCCTGGTAGTTATTGATGCTAGATAAGACTAAATTTATCCTGAGTGTGATTTTAGTATTGTAGAAAAAAATCAATGTAGTGAAAAATGAATTATTGGTATTTGTTTCTTTTACTGATGTGAAACAGGACCGCCCAATCAGCAGAATCTGCAAGTTTATTTTAAAATGGTAACATTACCAACAACAAAAATAGATAAATAAATAAACATTTGGTTGTGATTCATCCTCTTGTCATTATTTAAACATTTTCAAGTGAATAAACTATTTCCAGTCATTTTAAATTATTGTTATTGCAGTTTTTTTAAATAACATATTTTATTGGATTGATATGCCCTAACAGAAGTTTTCAACAACTGATCAGATATCAGATAAATCTATCTAAAGATGTAAGGGTTTGTACATTTTGTGCACTTATTTTGTCTGGAGATACTGTATGTTTTTATGTTCTTTTAAATAATCATAAATAGTCCCCAAACTGAAGGATCCCCATAGTGTTATTATTCTGTAATGTTTTAATCCCACCGTCCAGGGTGTACCCTTCCTCTCGCCCGTTGACTACTGGGATGGATTTCAGTCCCCCTGCGACCCCATTTGGGAATAAGCGGTTCAGAAAAATGGATGAATGGATTTTATTACTTCCATCGAGAGTGGGAAAATGATCCAAAAAGCTATTTTCGGTGATCATAAAAACTGAAAAGAATATTTTTATTCTCATTTCTTCAAAAGTTTGGAATTTTGGGAAATGCTTCCTCCCATTTGCTTGTCATTTAGTGTCTCTCCATGTCTGTCTCTGCAGATCCGGGTTGACGGGGCTCTGGATGGAGGAGTGTTGTACGAGACAGTGACTGTGATGAAGGACAGCAGCCCCGTCCTCCGGGACATGACCTTCTCTCTGGACAGGAACTCTCTCTATGTCATGTCCGACAGTCAGGTGAGGAAACGCCCTAATCGCCGCGCTGCTGTCAGGACAGACATTGCTCTGGGCGGTGATTTAGTGAAAGGTGAGAGCATCTATTTGCTGCAAGCCTGCAGGTTCGAGCCCCCTTTGGGCTCAACACCAAACTGATGTCTCTCCTTGAATGAGTTGCTGAGCGTGTAGCATGAAAGTTTGAGGTAAAAACATCACTGAACATAAATGTGAGTAGTACTGATTATCTAAGTTTCTTTTTCCATTAATTCTGCGGAACTTTTTTAAACAAACAAACAAATGCATGTTTACCAAAGCCCCTCCCCCCCAAAAAACAAATAATGAATTCTTCCTTTTGGAAATTTGTTTGGTTTCTGTTTTTTATTTTTATGTTTGTTTTTTCGGATACTGCACAGACATTTAAATGACTATAAGTTATTCAGATTTTTTAAATCGCCAACATTAATGTGTAATATATCAGAAATAAATGCTATTTATTTTGCAATCCAGCAAGAGGATTACAGATTATCACCAAAAAGCCAATGTGGAAATTCCCTTAAATTCACAAAGTATGAGTCTACAGAAGGGCTTATTAAATATGTAGGCTGTGTGTAAGGGGGATGGACACGTGCTCTAATTACTTATCCATGCGAATCGACTTACGGTACGTGCATCCTTTGTATGTGCTGCAGACACACACATCCCATAAAAAAAAACCACTGGAGGCATTTTTTCTGTGTGGCTGTAACCCCCTCGTCTGCTCCTCGTTTGGCCCGGCATCACAGAGGCGAGCAGTTGTTTTTCGCTGCTGGATGATATTCTCTGCACTCATTGGAGATAAGAGTGAACAGTGGTAATCACTTTCAACTCCCATCAAGTGATTATTTTGGCACGGCGGCATGCAGCTGTGAAATGGGATTAGGTTTCAGTGTGGCCAAAAAAAAAGGGGAAAAAAAAAAGCTCCTATCGCTGTTCTCCGTTGTCTTTTGACTGCTGGAATGTATTGAACCAGAGTCACAGGACAGAGCGGAAAAGGGCACTGGCTCTATTGCAGCTGTTTCAGTCACCTCAGAGTGACTCCAGCTCTTTTCTTTGCTCATAAGAAACAATAGTGAAAGCTATCTACCAAATCGAGAACTTAAAGACATTGAGGGATGTCATCGGCAGTTTAAAGTTGGTATTGTGTCGAGAACTTTTATCTAAAACGAATCAAGGCTGCCCCTCCTTTTGTGATAGACCGAAAGAGACAGGGCATCACTTATTGATGAGCTCTGGTCGTTCAAGGAGAGACACACGCTTCCTTCAAGGAGATTGCCGGCTACTTTTTCCTCACTCCACCTTCAGTGGCCCATGATAACAGAGCAGACACCAAACCCAGACTGGAAGAGGCATTTTCTCCCAATATTAGAAAAGCTTTTTGGTCTGTGCAGCCCTCGTGAGCTCTCGGCAGAGTAAAGCCTTCCTCCTTCTGTCTCCATCACCCCAATTCAGACTTTTGTGCAGAACTGGTGAGGAATCCTCCCAGGAAAAGGGGCTTCGCTCACAGATATCCCACATTTCAAGTGGATCCCAGAGATGAGAGATTTTTTAGATTTCTTGGTGCCACACCATACTGGAATGATGAGGAATGAGGAGTGAGGCACAGACAGATTTGGCTGAGATCAGCCGACCCTTGTGGAATAACAATGAGCTCCTCTGTCTCCCACCGGGTGAAACACGCAGGGTTAGCATGACGATGAAGAGTGAGATGAAAAAAAGGAGGAATAAGCGCGTATGTGGGGGTGTGGGTTTTTTTTGTGTGTGTTTGTGTTCTCACTAAAATACCATTTGGGAGCTATTATTGATATGAAAAACAAAGTCTTCACAACAAGTTAATCTTTTTTTCTCACTGTACGTATTTAGTTAGATCATTTCTAGGAACAGAAATGCTCAGAATCCAAACACACTCTCACCGAGTGTTGCTGTTCTGTCTGTGAAGTGATGGCTAGGGCTTTAAACCTGAGAAGAGGGGAAGGTTTTTCCGGGGCAGTCTCTCAAATTGTCACCAAGTCCTTGTTGATATCCCACCCAAGCACATCTTTGTGTTGCTCTTCCTCTTTTTTATTATTCTGTTTACCATTTTTTCCCCTTAGCCTGTCTAAAAAGACTTATCTACCGAGTTTTGTCAGTTAAACTATCTATTGTACCAAGATAAGTTATAAATGGGCTCTTTCAGGCTAAAGGTTTGTAGCAATTTTACATCTCTGTCTGATACATCTGATATTAAAATGTCAGTATTTTGGGTTATTGTTATGCTGTATATATATAGTTTTATTTATTATAAATTACAATTAGAAATTGTAGTCACATCACTGCTAATACTTTCATTTAAACCTGAAGGTTCTCTGGAAAATTGAAAGAATCTACCTTTTTTTTAAAATAGAAACTTGAGGTTTATCTGCATTACCTTAAAATGGAACATTTTTATTGTGTCTACAAGCCCATGACGCAACATTTGCATCACACCAGACTTGGGAAAATTCATGTGTTGCTCAAGGTCATAATCAGTTAAACCTCTTTGCTTGATTGCTGAATCTCCACAATGGGTTGTAATTACCAGCTCAAGGTGTTCAATCCTGATACCAGTTCAAATCTCCTGCCCACTTGTTGAGTAGTTGAATCAGCAGTGCTGAGAAGTAGGAAGTGGTAGTAAGACGGTCAAAATTGAGCGACTAAAAAGCTACAGCTTAATAGTTTTAGAGCGTAAAAAAGAACACACAAGCTCTTGGTTGACAGATATTAGAATGAAATTGTTTACTTTCTTATGTTATATTAAATTAGATGACATATTCCTGTATCTATGCGCACCTCACACCAAAATTTCCGTCTCATAATGCGTGCATAATTTAAATGGTCATTTTTGTTGCCACATCAACATAGCTGTTGGTGTAACTCTCCAGTAACAGATGTAAAATGAGTAAGAATAGATGAAAGTTTTCATATGGCTGTGATGATCAGCCTAGTCTTCAGTCTCGTTCAGCTGCTCCTCTTTTTTGATCCTGCCTACTTATAATTGCTTCGGCATGTAAAATAACATTAATTACCATCTGGCCTCACAGATTAGTAGAAAAGCCTGCACACCCTTTTTAAATATTTTGTGCTTTATTTAAAGCTGTTTCGTCCCACTACTTTAATTTTTTTATCATTGAATATTAAGATCATTAATGTGGACACACAAAGAATGTTATTGTATTTTTCAATTTTCCAACTTTTTCTCTCTTTCTTCTTTTTTAAAATCCTTTTTGCTCCGGTCGCTGAAAAACGAATGGATGCTGCTTTGAGGCATATGCAGAAAGCCTTAGTTACTCTGGCTTTTTGCTGGTTTCATGTAAACATACTGACAGATAGCTCAATTTCCTCCCATCCTGAATGATTGCATCTGTATCAGTCAAAGCCTCGAGATGATACAAAAACAAGATTGTGCGTCCCCATTGTCTATCAGTCGAGTCATCACACATTTTGATCTGCACACATACTTCACTGTGGCAAACGTGTTGAATAAATTGTTCTAAAGAAAGTCTCTGATCCTTGCCATTCAAAAGCGAGCTGTTAATTTGTAGAATGTCACACGTGTAGACCTTTTACAGGTTGCACTGTGAGGAATTTAGATACTAATCTGCATAATCTACATGTCAAAAAATCGTGCAGACTGCAGAAATGAGATCATCTTTGATCTGTTAAAATGTCAAAAGTTGGCTTATTATCTGGCATCAAAATTTGTGAACAGCTTTTGTGTGTGTATGCATGACTTTTTCAAATGATACAGTTTGGTTTTAGAATAGCGAGCAGACTTTTTGTAGACATTTTGGGACAGAACACAAAGAAAATTCCTGCTTTGATGAGTCCACACAAGAAATGCTAAAATACTGTAAACTGATAGCTTTTCTCTGTGATGTGGTGGATCATACTAAGGACTGACAGCGTAGGGGAATCATCTGATAGCGTATGTAAAGTTTCAGAAAATCCAGGTGAAAGTTTTAAAGTGAAAGCAAACTGATAAGGTCATCGGACCATTCATGTTAGGGAATCCCCGATGTTTTGAATAGATTTACTTTGTAATTCCAAACGCAGGAGAAGTGGATTTAATGACAACACAGTCAGGGAACAATACAACAGCAGAACAACAAGGCTTTGATCTCGCCTCACTGGAGTGAAGTATTGTCATTTTTCTGCATAGAGATCAGTAAATTGAACTCGTAGAAACAGAAGACAAACACATTCTTTATGAGAAAGATTGCAACTTTTGTTTAACTGTGAGTGATTTATGAGGCATCAACATTAACAGACCAGAAAGCACTTTTTTTTTTTTTATGTGAGACAAAAATACAAGCAACACCTGCTCTACTAAATCATGAAGCGCATAATCTGAGTGTTTACAGTATGAATCGCTGAGGGCCTTTCTGTGTGGAGTTTGCACATTTTTTAATCTCGCAGTCCAAAAACATGAACGGTTCTGGTCCCCATGGAACCGGGAAGCCTCTTGCTGTGAGGTGATGGTGCTAACCACTACCTGTAAGGTTATATGAAGACTTTGAATTGTCTGTGGATGCTGGAAATTTTCTAAAAAATTAAGGAAAATCTTACTTCTCCCTTTACCCCTCCATATTCATGAACACTGAGTTACAGTGATCATCCGTTGGTTTATCCATATATTTGTCCTGTTTACTTTTTTTATTTTTCCTCTTTTGATTTATTTCGAATACAGCTTGATGCACCAAATGTACAGATCAACGTTCTCATTTGATTCTGAGTAAGGCTGATCTAAAGCTCTGCCCTTGCAAAAGTGACATTGCCTAACAGCCACAGAACAGCTAACTTAGTTTAGCCGAGCTCCGAACCACAACAGGTCATGGATTAGGGGCCTCAGCCCATCCCATTCTACAAAGTCATTTTGCTAATGGAACGCATCAAACCGGTTCTGAACTGCTTGGGAAAAGAAAGTTATTTGTAGGGAGCAGCAGATAATCCATTTTGTCAACGCAGACCTGAGAGAGCACCCACTTATGCTATCAAGAGCACCAGAAACACTCTAATCCATAATTCACTCTTCATTTGTGATTGCTTACATCAGGAAATTGCTTGCATCATATGTCCAGACCTGGAATAATGACCAAGTAGAAAATAGCTGGGCTGATTTTCAGTCTGGTTTCGTGTGCAGAGCTCGTGCAACTGCAGCAATTCTCACAGCAACGAATGGAGAGCCTCTACTTTGCTAGACATTAATGCATTAAGCGTGTGGTTGTATGACTGGATGTATTCTTGCTTGTGTGTTCTGGAAAGAGCACAAACTATACAGTGTATCCCAGAAATGTTCGTACCTGTAAAAACAGCTCTGGGAGGATTCTGTGTGATATCTACATATATGATATATGACATTTCATCATGTGGGCAAAACCTGAAAGCCAAATTATAAAAAAAGAGGGGTTGTTTTGTTTTTTGGGCTGATTTCCAAAAACATCAACTGAATTACTAAAGTTATTATTTCATCTGAACATTTCAGTGTTGATGGCAGCCATTTACAACTTTTGATGGAAGAGTTTTGAACATTTCTGCAAAGTGACTAATTCATCCATATGCACAATCAAATGTGAGGTCAATAAGTTACAGTAACCGAAAATAAATAATTCAGTCTTATCCAAATTCTGATTATTATTGCACGTGTGTGTCATTCAATATTCAGGGGATGACATTCATTTTGCTGCTATTCATCCTCATGTTGCTGCCCTGTTTCCCGACGAGGCCGCAGATTTGAATGCAGCATCATCAAAAGTGGAGAGGCTCACAGGGAGCAGTTTCTGCATGTAAACAGCCCTCTTTCAAGAGGCAGCATGCACTTACGTTTTCAGAAGTGCTTCCAAGAGGCTCTTGATTGAGATGGTAGCACATCTTGACCATCATCCCATGATGCCAAGACCAAATAGGCTGTCCGAGTCTGCGACATATTTGTCTTATCAATAATACAGGACATAAGCAAAGAGTTTAAGAAAGTTACTCTGTTGCTGGTTGCAACAAAATGGTCCGACATCAGAGAAGGGTGCAAACATTTGTGTACAATTCAAAGATGGTTTAATAACAGTGGAAATCCATAAATTGAAACAAAACCTGATCTGTCCATCGTTCAGCTGTTTTAATGTTACATATGAGACAAGAGGTGTCTTTGTTAGTCATTTGTGAGCCTGAATCGTGCTCATCATGCTTACTCACTATATGAAATAGGGCAAACGTTCATTGCAGTTTTTAAGGTGACCGTGTGGAAAGTCAATTTCACTCCCGAATAAAGTGTGCGTGACTTATGATGGCTTCTCCCTTTCTTCTCTCCTTCGTTGTCCTAATTCAAAAACTACCACTGTCAAATTCAGGTAGTGACTCAATTAGTAACACGGGACTGAAACATGAACAGTGAGTTTGTCCGGTAATAAGCTTCAGTGGATACTTGGCGTAGAACTAAACGTCTGAGCGTCACAGTGGCTGTAAATAGTACACGGTTCAGTATCAAAGTATCACTATTACGTGTTCCATTCCAATTTCAATTCCCTCTTTCATCGTTCCAGGTGGTCCAGGTTCCTGTGGAAGCCTGCGAGCAGTATGCCACATGTGCTGAGTGTCTGAGCTCTGGTGATCCCCACTGTGGCTGGTGTGTCCTGTACAACATGTGAGCCTTTTTTCTTTTTTTACCTTTATCTTATGTAAAACCCGCATGTCCGCATCAGAGCTGAGGGATTAAAAACCACAACGTCGCTGTTAACCAAACTGCTATAAGAAAGAGGTTAAGCATATAGTGATATGATTTGTTTTCATGCGACTGTTATTTTCCCAGGAGTTCACCAAACAGCAACACCGGGATGTGGTGGCTGCACAGTGTGACGTCTTCCAAATAGCTCCACCATAAAAATGCACAGCCAACGGAAGTTTATTGTCTGCCGAGTGAGAGGAGAACTGGTGTTAATGGAGGAGGGAGGGATTAGCCTTGCAGTTGCACCAACCGCACCCCTACCTACCCGGAGAACATTTTGGACCTGATGGAGCGAGCTTATCTCCTCCATCTTAATTATCTGACCTCAGGTTAGCTTGCATAACACCTCGATATGGAGCAGAGGGGATTCAGAAGATTAAAAGCCTGTGTTTCTGAACCAGCCGCTATGTTTGAAGCTGACCTCAGCTGGGGATTTATCCTCGTCTCATCATTTCACGTCTGAATTTCAGCTCGCAATATCTCGACGATAATCAGCATTATTTAAATTCCGGCTCTCAGTTTTATCGCACAAGCGGTGAAGTGCGGGCAAAAAATGTAGAAATCTCAATTATCTCCTTAAACAGTTGTATTTCATCCCTTTTTTTCCTTAAGTCTCACTTTGTCTGCAACTCTCATTACGCTCTTTATCTAAATTAATGCCTTTCTGCTCCCTCCAGTGACAAAAAAAAAAAAGAATCCTGATTTCCTCACAATGCAGAGTGAAGCTACTTTGTTTTTCTGTCTGATTAAATCCAGAGTGGGTCTTTTTACACTCTCTAAATGCCTCTCACAGTGTCATGTTGACGGCTTTGAGGATTTCTCTTTCCCACCCTTGCCACAGTGCAGCGTGGCACCTATCTAACGGCGCCAGTCGGGGGGGGGGGGGAGTTTGTTAACATGTAAAAAGCTTGAAGGAAATGGGAACAAATGGTTTCGATCAGACAAAACACGGGAAATGAAAGAGATGAAAATAAAAGGCAATGAAAGACATACAGAGATAAAAGGCGCCTTTTTTTTCCACCCCCGAAGCTCTTCAGCTGATGAGCGGTCAGAAGGTGACCATCTATACTCCCGTGGCTGAAGGAGCCGAAGCAGCAGCTAGCAGCTGCCGCTGTGTTTCCAGTCCACCTTTGTGTGGAGCCGTAATTACAGCGGAGGCCTCGGTGTTCTTTGAACTCTCGGGAGGTGCCGCCCCCTCAACAGCATCTGAACCCGTGTTGAGCACCTTCTCCTCTCACTGTGCAAATCAGACATTCAAAGAACAAGATGACGTGTACAGAAAGGAAAGAGCCTCCCTGAAGTTTGCTGTTAAAGTTTGGCATTTTCTTTTGAATAGTCTTCTTCTATCAGAACACGCCAAATTTCATTTATCCTCTTTTTTTAAAAACACCGGGTATCAATCTGGTTGCAGCTAAATGGAATTACCAGAGAATGTACCTTTTTCTGAAACTGAGCAAGTGACTTGACATTTAAATAACTATTTCATTCTCCACTGCTCCTTCAGTGTGCGCTGTTGCGTAGCTTTTTGTCTTTTCTAAAAGATCACTTGAAGGCCACACTGTGCAGCCAACCCTTTCGCTCTCCCCACTTTTAACTGTGTTTTGAGACGTGCAAGTTTAAGCCCGGCCTTGTTATTGCCCTGAAAAAAAAGAGCAAAGTAAAAAGGTTGAAAAGATAAAATGTCATGTTGTGGTGATAATAAAAAGACAGAATGAGTTTGTTTTATGCGCGATTAGCATTAAAAAAAATACCAGCTGAATATTTTGTAGTCTTTGAAACGCTAGTTGCCGTGATTTCTTTGAGACGAGCGCGTGTTAAACTGAGCGTCTTCTTTTTTCCACAGGTGCTCCAGGAAGGATCGGTGCCTGCGGGCAGAGGAGAGCTTCCGTTTCGCGACCGACGTTGACCGCTGTGTGAAGGTCATCGCTCACCCGGACAGCATCGCTGTGTCAGCACATAGCGTCCCTGTGAGTCCGCCCGTCATCCCACCAATCACTGTTCTGTCACCGCTCTAACGGTGCCTGTGTTTATGAGCAATCACTGTGAGTAGCTACATGCACCGTGAGTGTAAGCCTGACAGAGATTAGTTTTCTGAGACGGGGAGTCAGACAAGGGGGGGGGTGCGACTCTCCCTGTGGGGCTTCCTCTGTATTTTATTTGGTTTAAATGAATGTATTGAAAGGCAGGATTTGAGTCTGGATGCGGTTTGTTGGACAGGCACAAAAACTGGACATACCTAAACAATTGGACAAAACATTTGGCTCGTATATATCTGTAAAACGACAACTTCCACTCTTTGTCAGATTGTGAAAAACATGTTTACTGCCCAGTTTAAGAGTTATAAGGCGGAGTTTGGCGCTACCTAATAGCAATGAACTCTGGGTTGTTTTTCCCATTTTCCAAGCAGGTACTGTTGAATATTGAATAAACTGACAATACAAGTAGTTAAGTTTTTCTATTACGTGAGAGGAAAAATGAATATATCCAACAAAATAGCATTTATTCACGCTATATCTATTTCACAGTTAGCCATGTTTGGTTTTGGACGTGTCAGTGCACAGGCTGCCTGCTTGTCTTTCTTTTCGGCGCCTTGTTAAACCTCCCCTGTTTTTTCTTCTTTTTCTTTTCTTTTTTTCAAGCTCCTGCTGGAGGTGAATAATGTTCCAGATCTTTCTGCTGGAATTACCTGCTCATTTGGCCAGCAGGCTCAAGCAGAGGGTCATGTCAATGGGAACAGGGTAATGTGTCTTTCCCCAACCGGGAAGGAGGTCCCTCGGATCCCAGAAGGACAAGGTGAGTGTAGATATCAACTTCAAAAGAAAAACAAGCTGGAGCTGTAATTTCCAAGACTGTATAAATGGAGGTCTATGAGGCTTTGAATGGAATTATTTTAGACTCTTGCTAAGGGGCTTTATTCATTTTAGTCCCTCACTCTTATAAATTCTCATTGGGTTTTTTTCCACTCCCTCCTTTACAGACTGGGCCGGCGTAGAGCTTCGTCTGAACTCAAAGGAGACGGGTCAAATGGTTGCAAGCACGGAGGTGAAGTTCTACAACTGCAGCACGCATAAAATGTAAGAGGAGTCGCCCCTCCCCCTCTCTCTCCCCCCAACCTCCTTTGATTTGTTCAATAGATGGAAGAGCACAACTTAATTTAGGGCAATGATGTACTGATGCTCACAACCCCACTTAAGATTGTGCTGTTAGATAACCTCTGAGTTCAATTTATCTGTCAGGTTTAATTTAAATCAACATGATGCATTTGTCATGGCCTGTTTATTTCTACTTTGCTTTAAGTGGCAGTTTCTGGGCTTACTTCTCCCGCTAACAGCTTTTTCAAGAACACACTGGTGTTAATTCATTGGTTATAATTATTTTTTATTCATCCTGAACTCGTCCTTGTATGCATGCTTTTTCTATGAACACAATTTGTGCTAGTTAGTGTTTCTATCCTCTTTAAGTCAACCTTTTGTTCAGAACACTGTGTCTGCAATAAGGACTTCCTCCTTCAGATCAGCTGGATATACATTTCTGGGCCCTCTAAAGTGATAAAAGAAGACATTTGAAGATACAGCTGGTATTTGTGTTGTTAGCGTCCCCTGTGCAGTCTAGGACTCAAAGAGTGATTCAAATAGGTAAATTATTGTTGAATTTACTGCAACAAACTATTATAGTTAGCTTCTACCCTAATACATATTCACACCTGGAGACAGCTTCCTGTGGGCCAGCAGTCTCCGAGGGCTGATAAATAGATAAGCACTAAACCCACAAACCTCCTTTTGACCCAATTTTGTCTCAAGAGACTCAGCCGGAGAAATGTGCTTTCAAGACATAGGCTGTTCTAAATTTTTGTCCTTTCTCTGGTGGCTTGAGGGTACGTAAAATCATGTAAATTGAAGAGCACTTTATTTAAATGCCAACCAATATAAGCTCCCTAACTGGGCGGGGAAGCTGTTTTGACTTTGCGCTATTTTGCAAATGTCAACTGTATTAATCATGACAGTAAAGTAACCCAAGAATCTTTCATGGTGAATAACAATTACAAACAGCTGCATTAGAAGATCTTATTGGGATGAATGTCAATTAGTGGCATTTCTCGGCTTGCAAAAATGTCTACAAACTATGATATTTATATGTTTTTACAGCAATGCAAAACAATTAATAAGTCTCCAACGAGGCTGAAACACACTATGTTGCAAAGGTACTTTAGAGGTTTTTATCTGAAAGAGGTGAGGCTTTTTTGGAGTGTTTAAAATAATTTCTGTGTGTGTTTAGACTTTGCTTTACACAGTAGTTTGACTTTAGGTGAAACAGGAGCTGGATTCAGGGATATCTAAGTTAACAAAAGGACAGAATTTTTGATTGATGGCGCACACAAAACTGAACCCAGGAAATTAGCTCACTGTGGGTACATGAAGGCCACTTTATACCCGTGCTAAGCCATTTGAGAGAAACAGCTGGAAGCTCATCACATCTGCTCCAAGCCAGTATGGCCTCCATTAGCCGCGGGGTGACCCTTTGTGCTCCTGTGATTAATATTTCAGGCCAGACATGCTCCTAGGCCAGCACCTCTTTCCCCACCAAGATCACCTCGGCATCACATGACGGTCCACAATTAATTATCCAGTGTTTGTAGCACCCTGACAATCCAGTTCTATTAAAACCCAACCCGCATCAATTATTTTTTTCACAAGCATCAACACACATTTTTATGTCCATCCTGTCAGAGGGGACGCTAATTAATATCAGGATTTAATGATGCTGGCTACATTTATTGACATTTGTTGCTCATTATGAGCTGCTGTATCAGAGAGCTGCTTGTAGTTTTATGACTTCCCACTGGTTACATCTAAGTCATTTATTTGGGAAAAAGAGAGTGAACACGGAGCTGTTTTCTACACTGCAGCACGCCCACCTGACCTGCCACGGTGATAGGGGACATCTTAGAATTGAACCTCACCTCATCCTCTGTTTGTATATCAACATCAGTTGACGACGTCACTGCCTCCATATTTGGCGTCTCAAATGTGATTAAATCAAGTCCGGTGAGGTTTGTCAAGAACAATGTTAATCCACAACTGACAGCTGGCTTTAGGCAACTGAATTAGTTCCAAGGGTGTTGCACAACTCTACCCCTCAAACATCCAACTCAAGCCAGTAACGTAAAGACAGTCGCATTTCCTGGGTGGAACATACTGTATTTCTATGCAAAAATGGCTGAGTTGATACATAACATGGCAAAGATCTTCCTGTTGTATGATTACATAATTCCTTTTGTGTACACCATGTGGTTTTTTGTCCTGCAGGTGTCTGTCCTGTGTGAACAGCACTTTCCGCTGCCACTGGTGTAAATACCGCAACCTCTGCACCCACGACCCAAGCAGCTGTTCTTTCCAGGAGGGGAGAGTCAACGCCTCAGAGGTACAGCATCGTTTAGCATTAAACCGCACAATTTAGAATCCGATAGGTGACACGTTTGAAAAGATGCGGGGAAAGATAACCCCACTGTAAAGATAGAACAAGATTAAAAGCTTACACGCACGCTTGTGACTCTTGGAGGTTGTGCAGAGGAAGGGATTTTTTTAGCTGGAGGCTAGATTAAACATGACAGCATGGTCATAATACCAGTGATAGCACCGTATCATTTGTACCATTTTAGTTTAATAAGAGAGCCCAGTTAATAAAAGATTTGATATAATTTTTTTACTAACTATGGTATATGGTAAGTCAGTTATGATGATACTTTTTTTTATAAATGTCAACACATCGACAATGTTATTACTGTAACAGAAATACGGATAGGATTTCATAATGATTATAAATATAAATCAACAGAAATTATTATTGTATTTTTATGGATAATTAAACATTCAAGAAACAGTGTGGAGAAAAAAAAGTGAAAGTTTTGTGTTTGTCTGACTAAACGTGAACATTTCAGTGCATATTTGTGAATTTGTGCATACAGTGAAGCTGTGTTGTTTATTTGTTATTGTTTTTTTTATTTTTTTATTTATTTAATTAATTTATTTTTACCTTGTCCTGTTCAGCAGTATGGCAGCAGAACTGAAAACTGCTTTGCCAAGGGGAGGCTTTGTTGGTGAGAAGCCCCCCCCCTTGATTACCCAAAACTGCTTTATTTATTTATTTTTGTTACTAAACTTTACACGTTTTCAATAATGCCGAACCTGAGCGCCACCAAACCCACCCCCCCAGAGCAGAAGCCCCCCCCCCCCCCAGCATCCGACCCCAGACAGCCAGACGCAGCGGGCCAGCTGTGTTGTTCAAACAACCAGATCATGCAGCTCCAAGCTAAAAAAATTCCTGCTCCCACTCTCAGGCTTGTCCGTGCTGTCTAACACATATCTTTATAGGGCAACATGCACCATGTGATGCATTCACCCCATTCACACTATTAATCCCTGTGCCACTTTAGTCCTCTGTGTTTATATAACAGACAGATGCACATTAAAAAAAAAAAAAACAGCCACAGCACAAACATATGAGAAGTTATGTAAGTTACCTATATTCCTTGCATTATGGGCTTTTATTATTAAAGCTTGACGGTAATATACTGATGTTTATTTCCTTTCACATTAAGGTCTAATGTGTGTTTTTTCTTCTTCTTCTTCTTCTGTTTTATTTATTCCAACCTCAGGACTGCCCTCAGCTTCTTAATTCTGGGGAAATTCTCATTCCCGCCGGCGAGGTCCGCCCCATCACCCTGAGGGCCCGGAACCTTCCCCAGCCGCAGTCGGGCCAGCGGGGCTACGAGTGTGTGGTCAGCGTGCAGGGCGTGGGTCACCGCGTCACGGCGCTGCGCTTCAACAGCACCAGCGTGCAGTGCCAGAACAGCTCGGTACGACCTCACACACTCTCGGCGGGGAAATCTCACAGCTGTCAAATGAGGCAGATAGCCTCTGCGCTGTGTAGGCAAAGTGAGCAGGGTGCATCAGCATGATGAGGAGTGCCGCAGAAAAAACGAGGAAGGAGAAGGTAGAAGAGGTTTAGGAGAGGTGCCAAGTATTGGGGAAAAGTTTGAGGCGCAAAAGAGCCGAGACACAAAGGAAATTAGGGGGGAAAAAAAAAAACAGATTAACAGTTAAAGTCAAACTCTGGGGACCAACACTATGACCTCATCTCACAGTCTGGATTTTGTGAAATTGATTTACGGGGTGTTCACGGCTTTTTCCTTGGGATTTTTTATTTTAACATAATATAAATCGCAAGTTAAATTTCAGTGCGCTGCATATTTTGCCACACTGTGACAATGCATGAAAGGGCCATTTTCTTCAGATGTGGATGATTGCTCACCCCAGCCCGGGTGTGCGTCCCTACATGTCAAAGAGGAGAGAAGCAGACAACCATGGCAGAAAATGACAGATGGTTAAAAGCCTCGTCTCTCTGCTCCCCTTTCATCCTCTCATTTCCCCCACTCTGTCTCTCTGGATCTTTTTATATTCTCCATCCACTGTCTCTCCTTGACTCTCTCTCTCTCTCTCTCTCTCCCGGTTCCACTTTCTGGAGACTCTCTTAATCTCTGTTTTCTGCTTTTCAGTACATGTACGAGGGTGTGAAGATCGGTGACCTGGCAGTGGACCTCTCCATAGTGTGGAATGGCAACTTCATCATCGACAATCCGGAGAAGATTAAAGGTGCCTCTGCCATCCATCACTGCCAAACTAGAAGACTGTAAAGCATTCAATTCGCGGGGGATAGATAGTTTATAGAGAGCGCTTTTTGGCTCCCATAGGCTCTTTAAAGACGGTTCACAATAGCAAGGAGGGTTATCAAAGAGCGCCCGATCAGCTGTGCGCCCCAAAAGGATGAAGGGGTGAATCCTCATAGCTGCCCAGCTCACGTCTACATCTGGTTTTGGTTTATCTCGAGTCATCATGCAGAAGGAGTGGCCTGTCACTGAGCTTTACATTAACCCTCTAAAGCTTTATCCAAGAAAATAGGAAGAATATTGGATTTTTTTAGTGTAAAGTCTTTCTTTGGCCCCAAAACAAAATATGAAGAAAAAAAAACTGAACAGAAATGATTTTTGATCAAATTAGCATACAATAAGTCAATAATATATTTTCATGTAGTCTCCTAATCGCTGTTATCAGGTATATCTGAATGTGTACAACCGGGGTTTGAGCAAAGCTTTTGCAAAAAGTCTCAGATCCAAAAGACTTCAGAAACCGTATGTATCAAATATGATACATTTGGTATTATAGGGTTAATAACTTACAGTCATCAAGGAATACACACATGTAATTACAATGGGACGTTTTATGGTATTTTGGGTGATAAACATTGTAGGATGGAAGCAATAACTAAGAGGTTTACTGGATTACTTTGTGATGCTTTTTCCTGAAAGTTTTCATTTGCGCAGTGTGAACTGAATTGAATGGTTTTCCTAAGTGTGTATAACTTTTAGAACTTCTCTCGTAACCTCGGCTCCTAACGTTTGTCCTGTGTCCCCCCCCGCAGTAAACCTCTACAAGTGCAGTGCCCAGCGGGACAGCTGCGGCATGTGTCTGCGGGCAGACAGGAAGTTTCAGTGCGGCTGGTGCAACGGCGAGGGCCGCTGCACCATGAAGCAGCACTGTCCCCCCATCTCCCCGTACGCCGGCCGCTGGCTGGACCTCTCCGCCAGAAATGTCAAGTGTACCAACCCACGCATTACCGAGGTCAGCTTTTTCAAACTGTTTTTGGGGGTGGCGTTTGCTGTCCAGGAGAAAAAATTCATGTTAGCAACTGTGTCATAACATTTCTTGCACTTACAAAAGCACAAGTTGTGAAAAGTTTATTCTTATTACTGTAATTCGTCTCTGTTTATCTTTTGCCTGTACTGGAAAAGTGTCATTTTATGTTATTTCTTTTGTTATATTTCAGAAGTCCTGAACAAGTAAAAAAAAAAAGTACATTTTTAATGATGGTTACAAGGAGGAAGATAAAGTTATCAGTACTTTCAGTCTGCTCCGTTTGCATTGAAGAGCCTCACTGAGTGTCTGAGAATCCGAGTTGAACACGGGATGTTATCGGAGGAAATTTATTAGCTCCTCTCAGCCTGCCAAGAGACCAGGTGGAGGATAAGAAACAGAAAGAGCCAGTTTAATGGATAAAACTAAAAAAGAACTGGATATTGTTGTATTGTGGCAATGACCAAGGTATTATCCAATGGGCAATATTCAATAATACAGTCATTATGGATGTACGATACAATCCATAAAGGCTTGATGATAAATAGTGCATGGAAATGAGGATATTTTTTCCCCTTTTTATTTAGGTTTTCAGTGGAAAACACAGCTTTTGGGCCAAACTTGTTTGTACTGTGCGATGTCTTAGCCAAACATGCCAGCACAATTTGTCAGGCAAATACAGCAGCTTGGGCTGCACACATGAACAACAACACTAATTTTTATCTCTGGCCACCTTCCAATTTCCCAGCCGAGGGGCCTGTTTACCTGAGAGCATCCAGCTTCTTTTTTCTTTTTCTTTTTTTTGCCTCGCCAGCTGAGCGTCTTAAGTGCTTGACAGCTAAGCGAATTCGGTCTGTTTAGAAAGAGGTGATGGATCTTTTATGTCCCAAAGTCCTGTTCATTCTGGTGAATGAGGCACAGGGGGTCAGGCACAAAGATGCGAGGCGCTTCCACTTCAAAGAGCCGGCAGGCTTTGATGTCCCTGTCACATTATTAGTGTTTCTGAAGGAGCTGCAGCCGAGTGAATCAGCTCCGGAGTGAAGGCAGAGTTGCTCCAGCATTGCTCCTATTCTGATCTGTAGGTCAGAATGTACCACACTGAGATGGCTGACTTTATAGTGGGAAGGACTGTGAATAGATTTCCCAGGGTTTGCAATTCAATGCATTTTGATTTGAGTCGAATTAATTAGATTTAATTCGGTTTATATATGAATGAAGATTCCAGCCAGGTTTTTTATGTATTTGACCAGTAAACGTGTCGTGGGAGAGTCTCTTAAGACTTACAAATCCAAAAATATAGGTATAGGCTATAGGTTTTAGGACATTTTAGGCTATGCATAAATTTATGATGGTAAGTTCGCCACCTTCGTTAAGGTAAATAATAGAATGCGCACCATAGAAGAGTATGTAGTTGTGATCAGAGATCTTCACACAATTCAGGACCTACTTCATCTTATTATTTTCTTACTATTGCAGGTAAGCCCGGTGGCAGGGCCTCTGGAGGGGGGCACACTTGTCACCATCCAGGGCCTTAACCTGGGTCTCTCCTTCTCTGAGCTGGAGGATAATGTGGAAGTGGCAGGGGTGGAGTGCACCCCGCAGGAGGAGGGATACATCACTGCAGAGCAGTAAGAAAGACTCTACCCCCCCCAACCCCCTTACATTCTGAACATAAGCAAACACACACGTAAAAGCAGCACTTTTAAATCAACACAATCTTCTTGTTGACACTAAAACAGCAGCGTGGTGTGAGCAGAAGGGAGGAAACCCCACGATGCCTCGTCGGGGTGGGGGATTGTGTGTGGGGGGGGGGCTTTGCATTGTTCTGGTGCAGTCAGAGCCGATGCAGGAGACGGGCTCCGTCGTTGTTTCTGAGACTGACGGCACAGCTGTAATTGAAATGCGCCGCGTGTCGCTGACTGGAGGGACAATCTGTTAGCCATGTGTTTCTCTCACAGCCATGTAATGCGATTGGGCTCAGTCTGCAGGGACTTTATTTATATCCTTGTAAGAAGAAAAAAAAAAAAAAAAAAAAGGAAAAAAGAACAGGCCAGCAGAAAATTGGAAAACTCACGTGATATACGAGCAGAAGGGTTTGGCAGGGACGACTCATTGGGTGCCCATGCTGTACCGGGAATGCGAGTTTCCTTTAGCAGAATCCTTTCATTTGAGCCACACGGTGCCTTAAAACATGGCATTGCATCTGTTTCAGCCACTCACTTCAGCAAGGGTCAGTTGCTATAATGACTTATTCAAGGTGTACTTTATCTTATTGACCTGACAGGCAATACTGATTTATTGAGGAAAGCTCTATGTTGTCATGACAACCGGAGGTAATGGTGGGTGGCAACCGTGCTGAAGATGGGGAGTGGTGTAGTTTATCATGTGAGTTATATTGCTGTTATAGGTTTCCCATTAGGAAGAAAGATGGCTCTTTGTATTGACCCACAACTTCAATGAAAGTCTACTTCAATCACAGTGGCCGGAGGAGTCTGTCCTCCAGCAGTGGAGATTGTGACAAATGCGATACAGCGCAGTGATGCTTACGTTTGCGTGCGTGCGCGTGTGTGTTCCGGATTCAGTCTGTGTCTTTTAGTGCCTACGTTCATGCAGTTGTGTTTTTCGCTCTTGACAGGATTGTGTGCGAGATGGCCGCAGCTCCTGCTGGAAGCGCACCAGGCCCAGTCATGCTTTGCGTTGGTGAATGCAGACCGGAACTGCGTGCACAATCCTCCCAGCTCTATTCCTTTGTGGTAATTGTGGCATTGAAATGTTTCTTTTAAAAATTTGATTGAGAAGTCGATCATCGATCATCCACTTTGCCGCCCAAGTTTGACATTAGGATGTAAAATAGTTTGAAAAAATGTGTGTCTTTCTGTGTCTTTATTCACCATGTGCATTTTATTAAATATTTTGGGGTGACACAGATTAGAAACAATGGTGATCTTTATTTCTAAGAGCAATAACTTCATATTTACTACTTCAGATTTGAGAGAGCATTACATTTTTTTCTACTAAACTACATTACTGGCGCTCCGCAGATCCCCACCATGATGGCGCTAACTCCAGGCAGAGGACCTGAATCGGGGGGCACCAAAGTAACCATTGTCGGGGAGAACCTGGGCGCCGGCAGCACGGTTAACGTGTACTTCGGAAATCAGACCTGTGAGCTGTACAGGTGAGTCCCACGATAGCGAGGCCTTCTCTTGCTCTTCCTATTCTTCACCTGAACCTTACATTCCTCAAGAGTCCCGATTTAGACCCCTCTGTAGGGAAATTGTCTCTACATGATAATATTAATGAATGAACCATCTGCAGTTTCAATCAAACACAGTAAGAGGACGCTCTATTTAAATAAAGCTCACTTTAAATACAATTAAGTGTCTGCATGTTAAATGAAACGTCCAAGTTATGATTGGTGAGGAGGTGATGGAACTCAGCAGCGGATTTCGTTCCCTGTGTATTTATAGGCATCTATTTAAAGTTCAAAATGGCTACCATGGTAGCAAGTCAGGCAGGTGAAGGAAGGAAGCCATTAGCCGGAGCACCTTCTAATTACAGTTTCCATCCCTAATGTGTCTGTAACAAGGAGTAGATGGGCCAGACTATAATGAATCCTGTCCCCTTAGTATGGCTCATAACTGTCTGATGTCAGGGATTTTCTGCTGCAGCAGTGAGTGGGAAGTCACAGTCTCAAGCAGGAATAAATGCTTCTTTTGGTGCTCCCACCAGGAGGACGATGTCAGAGATTGTGTGCTTTTCTGCTCCTTCTGTGACGGGAGCGGGACCGGTGCAAGTCAGTTTGAGCGTCGACCGGGCCAGAGTTCCTGGAAGTCTGGCATTTGAGTACATAGAGGACCCCACAGTCCAACGCATTGAACCCCTCTGGAGCATCACCAGGTAACACTTAATGTGACAGTGTTTTTTTTGTTGTTTGTTTTTTAAATCTGAAGATGTATTCAAATGTAACTTGGGTTTTTCATTCATTTGAAAAGCAAGTCAGAGAAGCAAGTCAGGATAATTTTTGAAAAGCCTCCAAAAAGCTATGCAAATCAGCCACATCTCTGTTGATCAATTTCAAGTGAATAAACTGGGCTGTGTACTGAAAGAATGCAGTACAGGCTGTATTGTTTGTGGTTGTAATTTTGCAGAAGAATTCATTTTAACGAGCGAAAAAGAGAAACTTTGGTGGACATCAAAAAGCTCATCATGACATACTTTAATCTCCGGGGATATTTGGAATGATAGATCCTATCTTTAATTATGGCATTTCTGGATTAGTTTATTGTGAATTTGTTTTGCAACCCAGACAGAAGAACAGCTGGTGAATCACGACAAATTTATTTTTGCCAAGTCAGACAAGCAGTCTTAACTGACCGTACAAATTGTTTGATTTTTTTGCAGAAATAGCTAAAGAATTCTGTTCTCATTCTCACTAAGGAGTTCCAAGGATGATGTTTTGAATACTGTCATAATTAACAGGAGAGGAAGTGGTCTCAAGTGGCAGCTTTTGTGCTGCAGATTTTTTAGAAAACAATTATATAGCTCATAGCTGATTGGACGTTAAGAGGATTTGAAGAGGAGCTTGAGTTTCTCCACATATTGCATTGCATCTGTATTCCATCTTGTGCAAATTTGATTGATTTATTAAATTTGAACATTCTTAATTAAATCAGATGTCAACACATTAAGGTGTGAATTATGATAGGAAAGATAAATATAAATAGAAAATATAGATTAACCACAAATCGATGTTTAACCACCCAGACATGTACAGCTGCCTTTAAACATAATAGATATAACTGCATAAAATGTATCCTTTGTCATGCCCTCAGTTTTTACTGGCACACTTTAATTCAGTATGTGCTACATTTCAGTATTCAACCCACTCATTTTTATCATCAAATAATTATGTTTACAAATCTGGAGCAATATGAGCTCCAAGTACCTCTTGGATAGACCTTATGTTGATTCAAAGCACCAGACAACACTTCTAAAATAAGATTTCAAAAACCTGACACCGCACGGTCTCAGGTCACGAACAACTCAGCTGCCAATTTAAAAGTAGATTAGAAGAGCCATTTTCAAGATACAGCCGAGAGACAGCATCCCAGATATGAAAACATTCCTTCACCGGATGCATGAGTAACTCAAGGTTGTTGAAATAGTCTAGTTGATATGAAAACCCCTTCTGTCTAAATTTAGAGTCTGTCTTCGCAGGCTTTTGCCGTTCCAGGAAATCTTCGAGATAGCCATTAATGTTGTGGTCAGTTGTAACAAGTTTGTTGAAAAATCTACAAATTGACAATGATGAATAGTCAAACATCCTATTATTTATAACAGTTTTTGCCCGATTAATCATTGGTTTGAGATTGACTAGTCTGATGCAGTCGAAACATCGCACTGCAAGTATTTTTCACCTGCTGCATAAACATTTCCATCCCAGTCGAGGAGAATGCTACCTGCACTCCACTAAATAAAAGACGGCACTTAATTTGGCTTCGGCTGGGATTACCCAACTCTGCGTCCCTGCAGATCAGACTTCAGAGAGACGCCCTGGCCCTCGGCCGAGTGACAGGACGGGCTTTGTAGAGCTGCAATCAAGAGCCCTCATCATGAATGTGCATTCCCACTATGAGAGCGTACAAGCTTAGGTAGCCTTTGAAGTGAGAGAAGAGAAGGATTGGCACTGTGTCAGGTTGGCTAGACTGGCTACTTTTTCGTTTTTAAAGTATTTCGCTTCCTGTATTCTACCTCTTTCTCTCATCTACATTTCAGGCCTGTACTTTCTCCGAGTTTGCACGGCATCACAGGTTATGCAGAGATTAGAGCGGGTTGTTTATTTTAATCGCTTCTAGCACAGATATGTAAACAAGCAGCACCTGTATTCATGCTATGCCAATCTCGCAGTCATGGATGAATATGAAATAGCAGCCAGCTGGTTCCCCGTTTGATCTGCCTCTTCTGCCCAATAACAAAGAGTGAGCTACCAGCTATAGCTCCTCAAACATGAATTAATGCAGATTCCCTGGAAAACGATGATGAGAAAGATTGGTCTCTATGTGGCAGCTGCTCTAATTAAATCATGGTGGAAAGGCAGTTTGCATTCATGAACCGGCTACCTGGAGTGAGGTGTGAAGTGTGGACGTCTTCAGCCGATGACTTTCGTGGACTGAATATTTTTCCCTCTCCTCCACACAGCGGACACACCACCCTGACAGTTACTGGCACTAACCTGGATGTGGTTCAAGAACCCCGGGTCCGAGTCAAATATGCCGGCCACGAATCTGTCAACGTGAGTGAGACTATTTCCGATTGCGTGAATCCTGCCTTTATTGAGAATGTAATGAAAAAAAAAAGGTTAAATCTGCTCTCGACAAATGAAGTCAAAGGTAACAAAAGCAGGTACATACATAGGAGTGGAATCCAAAAGGACATTGTAAAAAAACGACATGGAAGAAGAGAGTTTTGCACTGAGGTGATTTATTGTGTTGATTCTGCCAGCCTGAACTGCTCAGGCGGGATTGCCTTAAAAGTGATTGATTGCATAAAAGTGTTGGGGCCCTGATGGCATCAGTCCAGGCACCTTGAGTCTAAAGTTTTCAACAAGACTTGCCCGAGGACTGCATTCTGAATGAAGGGGGGAAATTTGGTCTCCAACATCGAAAAATCAATAGAAAACGTTGACGGCGGACTTTTTCTTCCAGCGTAGAAGAGAAAATGTTGTGTGGACCGTGTTGTTTCAGAGGCATGCCCTGAGCAAAGTAAATGGTGTGTCACTGATGCTGTCCCACAATTTGAGCCAGTCAATTAAGACTGCGTGTTCTCTAGTGTCACTGGCATCACTGAGACAGAAAAGGGATTAGAGCTGAACTTTTAGCCAAATGAGCTGCGAAGAAAATGGCCACTGGTGAATTTAATGAGGGCTGCGTCTTTATCGCTCATATCTTAAAAACATTACTCGGACTCCCTGAAAGTATGTAGGATAACAAAAGCACTTAATTGACTTGAGACAGCTCCCTTTGGAACCTGAGATTTGTCGGAGGCTGACTAAAAACATTCAGAAAACGTACTGTAGAAAGGACATTCCAGTGATCAACTGACTGATAGGGGCTTAATAAGAAGCAGTTTCTTGAACATGTGCAAGATGAAAAGGATTTAAAGGTACTATAAATCTCCTTGTGTCACATCAGAAGGTGAAATAAGATGTGTTCGGATTGCATAGAAACTAAAGCGTGCTGTAAATGAATGGTTTTGTTTGGTAATGGTTGTATCATGAGACTCCCACTATTCTGATGGGGATTTCTTAACACTTAATGTTGTGTCCTAAAAAGTTAAGCTCCTTATAAAAATGTTCTGTCACTTTTATAATCTTTTATAATCATATGCACAGTCAGGTTCCGACAATACGTCTCTCTATGGATCGTGTTTAGTTTTCTGCGTAATTTTGGACACTTGGAACTGATTCCTCTCCAGGTGTGCAAAGTTCTGAACACAACCACCATCAGCTGCTTCGCACCCTCACTTAAGGCGGAGTACACAGCGGACCAGGAGACCGTAAAACACGTGGATGAGTTTGGCTTTGTCTTCAACAATGTCCAAGCCCTGCTCACCTACAACAACACAAGCTTTGTCTACTACCCCAACCCTTACCTGGAGCCCCTCAGCCTGTCAGGTGTCCTGGAACAAAAGCCAGGAGCTCCTATCATTCTTAAGGTAAGTCAACATCCAATTCTGATATATATCTTCATTCGCATTCAACATCTCATAAGACTTTAGTTTCGTAATTCACCATTAACTGTCTAATAAATGGTTCCAGTGGTAAGTAAATCCTTTTAGAGATTTTAGAATGGCTTAAGTTTAACAGACCAATAGATTATAATTGGTGAATGACCGGATAAGTGGAAAAAGTTGGATGGATGTATAAATACACACACACGTTGGTGCCATCCCATCATTGGTACCCTGTATTCACTGTTGTACTCACCCAGTTAGCCTGCAATGATCAAAAAAGCAGATTCCATCTGTGCTGCCACACAAACCATTCCCATATGATAAATATTTCAAACAAATGAGGCCATCATGGACAGAACAGCTGTCTCTTTCCGTGTCCAGTGTTGCTCTGAAAGAACTACATATGTCAGGTGATCAAACGCTTCCTGCCACATTAATGATGACACTCCTGCCTTTTGCTGGTGATTTTCCACCTGACTTGCTCTGTATAAACCGTTTGTCTGTGCAAGGAACTCCCATCTTCAGCTCCCTTTGCCATGAAGTAACAGAATGAAATATTGGGCTGAGTCTTGAAGCCAGCTTGGAAATTATTCAGAGGTGTTCCCGCATTCTGACTCCCTGACATTGTACTTTACAGAATAGAAGCGAGATGATGTGTTTTTCACATTATTTTGGATGACAGGAATTTCACTAATGCTGTTCCCATCACATTACATTCACCTCTCACCTTTTAGAATCTGCACCACAGGTTTTTTTCAGTGTGAAATACCCGATAGATTTTTAACGCTGGGCTGTTTTTTATTTTTATTTCTGTTTCTTTGTGCTGCAGGGCCGCCACCTCGTGCCCTCTGCGTCTGGTGGAGCCAGACTCAATTACACCGTGCTAATAGGAGATACACCCTGCTCTCTGACTGTGTCTGACACTCAGTTACTCTGTGAACCACCGAACCTCACGGGGCAGCACAAAGTCCTGGTCAGTCTCAGTCATATACTCTTTTTACGCTTCCATGTCCCTTCTGTGAGTGTGACTATGGCTGGGCGTGAATGTGGGTCGCTCTCTGTAGGTCAGCGTTTGTGTCTACGTCACGGTGTTTGTGGGTCACCGACAACCGTTCAGTTGGTTTCTGACTTTCTGTCAATGCCTGTCACTCATGGTCCGGTGGGTTCCATTACAGCACATTGTCCTCTAGAATTATTGACGGGCTAATAATGACAAAAACTGCAGAAAAAACGGGAAAGCAAGCTGCCCAGAGGCCAGATCTCCTGTTAATGCCAAGCAATTTGATTGGTTTTTGGTTTTAAGTTTGAAATATTTTCGGTTTCCTTTCAACGTCTTCTTTCAGGTCCATGTCGGAGGACTTCATATTTCTCCGGGAGAAGTTCACATCCGGTCGGACAGCCTGCTCACCCTCCCCGCGATCTTCAGTATCACAGCTGGAGGAGGGCTGCTCCTCATCATCGTCATTATTGTCCTACTGGCCTACAGGCGGAAGTCACACGAGAACGACCTCACTCTGAAGCGCCTCCAGATGCAAATGGACAATCTGGAGTCCAGAGTGGCTCTTGAGTGTAAAGAGGGTGAGTGAAATCCGAAAAACTCTGCTCATTAAATCTCATGTTCCCAAGATAATATTCCATTTGTGACTGTATTATAGCACCATCTGTTGAGAGCCATTGTGAGACAGATTTGTTAGTTTACGAGCTCATTTATTTAAATGACAACGTTTCCATGTATGGAAACAGAGTGGAAAACCGTAGCTTGTATTTATTGTTGTGATTCTTATTAAAGTGTATTACCAGTTGACATGAGGGCAGGAGCTTATCACTTCAGAATACATTTGCTTCCAAGGATACATGCAAAGAGATAACATTCCAGAAACATGAATATTCAGCTGCTAGTTCTTGCAGCCTTCTCACCGTTTTAGAATTACATTCCTCTGCAGTCTCTGACAGGCCAGGTTTATATGTGGACTGCAACATTTGAGCTAAACATGGTGGATTTGGATTAAATCAACACAAGCATAGATAAAACAAAGACAAAAGAGCGAACAAAGCAACTGTATGCTGTAAGCCTAGTAAATCATTCCCTGTGATTCATTCAATACCTACCGTTGCAACATGACTTTTACAATATTATTGACTCACTATTGCTACTTATTTTTAAATGTCAGCTACGAGCTACAAAGCAATGATTAAGCTGGGCCATAGCAAGTGACAAACTATTGAACTGCTTTTTTTATCTTGTGCAGCTTTTGCAGAATTACAAACAGACATAAACGAGCTGACCAGTGATCTGGACAGAGCAGGCATCCCCTTCTTGGACTACCGAACGTATTCCATGAGGGTCCTCTTCCCTGGCATCGATGACCATCCTGTGCTCAGAGAACTGGAGGTGAGAGGCCTTTGAAGCAGACTTGCAGTTTCAATATCTAGACCTCAATATACCGAACAACAATACACAGTACAATCCAAACTACAATTATAGCGGCTGTTTGGCGAAGGCTGGAGCTTTGTCGGGCAGAGCGGTGTGAAAAGATTCTATTCTATTGTCAGTAGGTTGAGGGTAGTCTGTTTGAGGGTCATAGCAGCAGGTTTGGAAAGTGCAAGGATATGTATTGAAGGTTTACCTTATGAAAATGCTTTTTTTTAAAAATGTTTTTACTGCTATTGGATTTTGTCTGCTATTGTTGCCCAAATTTCAGATATTTCATTTTTAAACTCTATTAGAAAAAGACCTGGCACTTCATTGTTTCTTGCAAGACTTTCTCAAGGGCAAAAAATCGTTGGTGTTGCAAATTATAGGCAGTCTAATCAGCCGTTATTATGCTGACAATTACATATAGTTTCAGGACCCCTGAAAACCCCTGATTGCATCGTTTTTTTTTTTTACCATCAAAGTAAAGACCCTTCATTAGTATATAAAAATTAATCACAATTTATAAATCCTAAAAACATACTCATATATTTCCAGCGTGAGTCAGGACCAGTGCAGGCTTAGTTCCCTCCAGCACAAAGCCCGTAGCCACATCAGTTCTGCTGTTTTTAACTCTACTCTTTGAGGTGGTGTGTAAGAATTTCAGTGGACATTTCATTATGCTTTAATCTGTTCTGACTTATCCTTGAGCAAGTACTATCTAATAAACTTTGTGTGTTTGTGTATGTGTGTGTGTGCAAAAATGCATGATGCATGCAGGTACCAGGGAGTGGACAGGCGAATGTGGAGAAAGCCTTGAAGCAGTTTGCTCAGCTGGTGAATAACAAGGTTTTCCTGCTGACATTCATCCGTACGCTGGAGCTGCAACGCTCCTTCTCCATGCGTGATCGCGGCTATGTCGCTTCACTCATCATGACTGCTCTGCAAGGGCGCCTGGAGTACGCCACGGACATCCTCAAGCACCTGCTCTCGGATCTCATAGAACGCAACCTGGAGAGTAAAAACCACCCCAAACTACTCCTCCGCAGGTATATACATCACTGTCTCTAAAGGCAGATTAACATAAACCTGCCATGTGCATTTTCAAACTGTTGTTTTAATGCCAAACATTTAGTTAAGTTATTCCTCTTCACAATATGTAAGTATATGTGCTTTTAAAAAAACAAAACATTTCATATGATGGTGTTTTGTATTGGTATAGGGTGGGATTCAAAAAGGATGCCAGCCCTATCGTGAAGAAAGTGTGTGATGGTCGTATCTCAGCTTTTCTCATGCAAAAATAAGGAAGGAAACAGAGCACACCAGAAAAAAAAACCTTGCAATAAGAAAAGGTCATGCATTTAATTCAGTGCATCGTTTCCTTGCAAAGCTGCACCCATTTTCCACCGGGGTAAAGGCATTTTAAACCAGAAAAACTATTTTTGCCACAAAGTTGTGATCAGCAATGCTTATCTCTTTCGCATAGATAATTCCTCAGTGCTTTGTTCTTTCCAGCCCAGTTACCACACTTCTGATGGCTGAGTAACTAGGCCAGCGAAGGAAAAGCCCATGTCTGTTCAGCTTTGTTTTGTGCAGCCGTGTGAAACATTGGTTTGGAGTCTGAGGAACGGGGTGACTGAGCAGACAGGTGAAAGACAGGAGTGTTAAAAGTGATAGAGAGCAGGAGGAACCGGCAGGGAAAGAGAACCTAATGGGGAAGAGTGAGTGCCGCGGCAGCAGAGTTGTTGTCAGTCTGACTTATCTTCTGTGTGCCCCTCATGAAACATTCAGCTCTAGCTCACGTTTTCTTTCCCCCCGTCACCTTTCTCTTGCCTCTCTCCCCTCCTCCATCCACCTCTGGTTATCTGCCAGTTGTTCTCCCAGTGCTCGGACCAGCCTCCTGAATGTTTCATGCCTCTATTTATTCAATATAAAGTACACTAATTAGACATACACACAAGTCCACACGGTTGCCGGTACAAAAAGAACTAGTTGACGTAAGCATTATACTCTTACAGAAACATTCACTACTTTAATAGGTTCCTTTCAACAGTTTAGGATTCAAAAGCAGGGAAGGATCAGAAGGATTGTAAAGATTATGGAGAAAAAGAGCGTGTCAACAAAAACTGTAGAGTTTGGATCAGATTTAGATATGGAGCGGTTTATACTTTATTTTATGTGGCACATCAAAGACGTTGTGCACATAATAAAACATAATATCCCCTTTTTGACCTGTGTAATGTGAAAGACCTGAAGTGGCCAAGTTTAGTCTGCACAATCATACTGACCCAGATGCGCTGTGCACCAGCAGCAGACACCTTTCTGTACGTTCAACTGTATATCCCGAGTGAGTCATTACATCTTGTAATCCGTGTCACGTGTTTTGGCTCCAACCCTGTCGGGCTCTCGTGGGTCTAAAATGATAAAGAGTAGCCATTGCACTCGGACTCTGCTGGATGTCTCTCGATAACGAAGGAGTGTGCCCTTTTCCTTGTCTTGCAGAACCGAGTCAGTGGCGGAAAAGATGCTGACAAATTGGTTTGCCTTCTTGCTCCACAAATTTCTCAAGGTAAATGAAGCCTTTCGGCCCGGCCCACTGCCACAGGTGTCAGTGATGTAGAGCGGCTCTGCTCCTTAAAATGATTTGCATTGATTTTTTCAAATAGACTGCTGTGTATGCCCGTGTTGTTGATGCGATTTTAAATGCCTAGCATTGACCTGCGTTATGCACGCTGTGGAGGGATGGTGTTAACTTGTGAGGTCAAATATAGCTCCAGTTTTGGAATATTAAAGAACCGTTTTGTTTGAAGCTCCCGTCACACAGTGTCCTTGTATGCTGTGACGAATACAGACCTCTTTACCGATCTTCTCTTCTTTCCTGTATCTTATTTTTTTTTTTTTCTCACCTTTTTGATCCAATCCCTGGTTTTCCTTCCTAACAAAGGAGTGTGCTGGCGAGCCTCTCTTCATGCTGTTCTGTGCCATCAAACAGCAAATGGAGAAGGGGCCTATAGACTCAATCACAGGAGAAGCACGCTATTCTCTCAGTGAAGATAAACTCATTCGCCAGCAGATTGAATACAAGACACTGGTGAGTCACAAAGGCATTCATAAGGAGGAATGAGAGAATATTTTGTATTAATTTAAGGGAGCCTTCACAGATTCACTTAACTATGACAAAGCCCCGGGTTGTGGTTATGGATTTTATAATGCTTTGAATATGTGGATACCTTTGATTAGTTAAATCTTACATACAATCCTTTTTATTCCTTTAGTCACATTTAGTCACAGCATCATAATGTTCTGCCTTCACGGGACTGATTTAAGCTGAACCTGATGAACATTTTCTTCATTTTCTTTTTATGTGATTGATTTGGGGGTTTTAAAGGTGGTTGAATACCATGTCTCTTCTACCGCCTGACCTATGGTAAAACAATATGGCAGAAAGTTCACACGCTTATCAGACACCATACTCACAGTTCCAAGTACAGTTCCAACACGCAACTAAAGACAACTGACAAATTGAGCACAAAACCTAATTAAAACGTCTTAGTGCAGCATGGAGTGTCCATCTGTTGTTGAAACTGCTTCTTTACTTTGGCAATTCATTCTTCAAGTTTCTGGGAAAGAACCCCTTTCTTCCAAGATATGTTGTTTAATTTGGTGTGTTGATGATGGTGGTGGCGGAGAGCGCCGTCAAACACATCAACACATCCAAAATATCCCAGGATTCTCATATTAGTTAAGATATTAGTAATTTAGACCCCAGAATCTGACTTATATGATCCATCGGAGCAAAATGAAGGATACAAAGTCTCCAAAATTCCATTTGAGGTAAGCTAGTCAGTAGAACCAGTGGCGTAACAAAACATGCCTCTGTCTTTTACGTCTCCATAAATGTTAAGCTGGATGAGTTTCTCTGGCAGCCCATCAGAATAAGTTCCCCCTCCAGCTCCAGCTGCAGAGCTGAGCCAGCCAGCGATAGGGTGACACCTCTCTGATCGCCATGTCGGAGAGTGTGAGAGGCTGTGTCTCATTTCCTGTTTAATGCTCCCACTAGAACTGCGCAACCCACATCCCGGAGGTGTGAAATTACATTTCAAACCGAGATGCTTTCCGCCAGGACAGTTGGGTGGGGAGCAGGTAATGAAAGCTGCCCCCCCCCACCCTTCCGAAAGCAGCACCTTTCTCAGACTATCTCTGTTTTCCCCCGCCACGGTGTCCCATCTGTCCTGGATCTCCAGACGCTGAGCTGTGTGAACCCTGACAATGAGAACAGCCCGGAAATCCCCGTCAAAGTGCTCAACTGTGACACCATTACCCAAGTAAAGGAGAAGATCCTGGATGCGGTGTACAAGAACATGCCTTGCTCTCAGCGACCCCGGGCGACAGACATGGACTTAGGTGAGTGGCGGCGGTTAATTTAACAATTGTCACTGCCTCATCTATTCTGAGGCTTAAAAAAAAAAAAAAAAAAAAAGTCAGCCACAGCACATAATATAACAGAACAATCCAGATAGGAAAAACAGGGGAGTTGTCACAGCCTAAGATGTCTGACATCAGCAAAGAGAGCCACAGCAAATTCCTGCCGCCTCCCAGTACCTGTTCACAGCTCTGACCAATCAGAGCAGCCCTCCGACACTGACACAAAACCCTTCAGACAGCACACCCACACACGAGGGGCTTTACACCCACCACATGTCAGCCGGCGCTGAATGACGCGGCACAAATCCAGGTGACACCAGGCGCCTTCAAAGGGAGTAAATAAAACACCGTGTTTCTGGTGGCTGATAATGTTTTTGGGCTTGTAGTTTTACACCTTCGGGGGCTTTAACGGGTTAGGTTTTTCGGAGAGAGGATGTGTTTCATCACACCGGGCGGCTTAAGCAAGGGACCCTGTGTCGTTTGTATTTTACTCACACGCCCAGAAGCAGTCTCTGTGACTTCTCGGTTCACTTGGCAACTTGCGTCATCTTAAAGAATAAACAAAATACTCAAAGATAGCCTCAGCAAAGGAAACAAAAAAATAAAAAAATCCACACCAAACGTGAGAAAATATAGGTCAGGCACACGAGGTGTAAACATTACACAAAGTGCATTCACATTGGCTGTGTTTTTCCAGAGTGGCGGCAGGGCCGAACAGCTCGAGTGGTCCTGCAGGATGAGGACATCACAACAAAGATAGAAGGCGACTGGAAGAGACTCAACACGCTCATGCACTACCAGGTAAGAGAAGGGTGCCGTTTCCATGATCACTAAAGTCATAATAGTCATGGCTGTTAGAAATGTTTGATACTTTAGTTCAAAAAGAGAACTCCGAGCTGCTGAAACGATTGCCTCGGCCAATCTTAAAGCATTTTGTCCTTTATTAGAACCTGCGACAAGTTCAGTTGCTCAGACGCGATAATTACTGATGTGGGATGAAGCTTTACGCGTCTGTGCTCTCATCGCTCGCCTCAAACCTGTCCACAGGTTTTGAACCTCGTGCTCACAAAGCACGGCTAATCAGCCGAACACAGACTCGTGCTCTTGTCTCTCCTACAGCAGCTTTCCCCTTCCAACTCTTAAAAGCCACGACACAGGTCACTGACTTCAGATGAGTCATCCTGTTCCTTTGTTTGCCAAATGTTTGTCTTCACTATCGGCTCTGGGCTTTTTCACAGCGACTGTATTTCAACAAATCTTTTCCCCTGAAATATAGACAAAGAGAATCTACATTTTTTGCAGCAGAAGCATGTTTTGACAGAGAAGGGATACAGTCTTTTCTTATATGTGAAGGAGATAAACAGTGTTGTTCTTTAGATTTTAATCCGTAAGCAAGTGTTCTGTTAAGATGGATTTGGTATTGGTTATATTTGAGGCTTAGGCAGAGTGTTTTGGTCAATTTTGCTCATTCTTTAGGTGACCAGATCTTGTCTGCCATGTGTAGCTACAGCATACTCCAGTGGAAGAAATCAAATCACGCATGACAGTGTTGAATCAGCCTAAATTGTAATTGAAGGCTTTTATTTCAAGTTTAGACAAAAAAGATGTTCCTTCAGTTCTTCTCAGCTTGATTAAAGCAGTGCAGCACCAAAATTGTTCACTGTGATAATACAGTACTTTTTTTCTCAGTTTGGATAACAGTTTACAGTTTAATGTGGTAGTTTGTTAAGTTAGTTCCACTAAAGGTTATTTTTCCTCAAGCCCTTGGTGGGCATTCAAAATTTAGTTTTTCCTCTCAAAGCATATTTGAATTTCTTTTGTTCGTCACTTTTGACCAAATCAGAAATTGATGAAGCTGTTTCTTCGTCTCTCAGGTGTCTGAACGCTGTGTGGTGGCCTTGGTACCCAAACAGATGTCCTCTTTCATCATTCCCTCCTCAGCCAGCTTTCCACGCAGTATCAGCAAATATGGTCAGTGCTGTTTAACAAAGAGCCTCTCACTTCTCAGGACTTATCCTTCTTCTCTAAAGTAACAAAAATACAATCTCATTCGAAGCTCAGTTAGAAAGCCTCTTTTATTATTATATATTTTCAATTAACTAATCAAATATTGACAGGAGCTGATAACACAGTCTAAATTGACACAGCCCAACAGCCAAGTGACTGTTAACAAAGCAGAGACTCAGTCTTATTTTAGAATCTGTGGATATGTTTTTGCTTCCTCTCATTTCATTCAAGTCTGTTTTATAAAAACCTAGGTATGGACGTGCCTTTCCGCTCCACCCCGACGAGCCCCGACAGCCCGCACTCCCGCGTGCCCATGCTGACCCCTGACCTGGAAAGTGGCGTCAAAATCTGGCACCTGGTCAAGAACCACGACCACGGGGACCAAAAAGAAGGCGAGCGCGGAAGCAAGATGGTGTCCGAGATCTACCTGACGAGGCTGCTAGCTACCAAGGTGCCACTCTACTTCCAGTCAAATGTCTCCTTGTGCAAATCTTTGCTTTCCACTCCTCTATAAGCTTTAAGAGATGTGAAAGAAGTCAGACTGAGAAAGCGCTGAAACCCCTTTTTGTCGCTCTTCATTGCGCAGGGGACCCTTCAGAAGTTTGTGGATGACCTGTTTGAGACTTTGTTCAGCACTGTGTGCCGTGGCACTGCCCTGCCTCTCGCCATCAAGTACATGTTTGACTTCCTGGACGAGCAAGCCGACAGACACGGCATCAATGACATGGACGTGCGCCACACATGGAAGAGCAACTGGTGAGAAACAGTAATAACAATAATGAAAAACAATAACTTTCATTTTAAGTTTAAGACGAACAAAAACCAACATCTTTGAAACCAAATGGCGTTCATGAAAGCCTCCTCATAGCATCATCTTAAGACACATATCCTGTTGGTTTTAAGGCATGACGATAAGTAACCACATTTCAACATTTGCCTTTGGCTGAAAGCTGAAATCTAGATATTATCTTCAAGCACAATGTCAACATTCATCTTTGGAGTAAGAGACGAATGAGAAGCAAAGTAAAAAAGGAAACATTTTTCCTTGTGAAATAAGTCATTTCTGTCTTGTCTAAAATCTTTCTTTCAATTTCCTTTTTCCATTTCTTCATATTTTCAGCCTTCCTCTACGCTTCTGGGTAAATGTAATCAAGAATCCTCAGTTTGTATTTGACATTCACAAAAGCAGCATCACAGATGCCTGTCTTTCTGTGGTGGCACAAACTTTTATGGACTCTTGTTCAACATCTGAACATCGTTTGGGCAAAGACTCCCCCTCCACCAAACTGCTATATGCCAAGGACATACCGCATTACAAAAGCTGGGTCGAGAGGTGAGTGTGACTGCCTGAGTGTGTTTTAAAGTGTAAGAAGTAATCATTGTTGAAGGTGAAAATTAAAACTATGTTGGGGTTGGAATTCCGCTGCTGATTTATGGTTGAACACAGAACTGTTTGTGTGTTCACCTTATTTCCGAGTGGTTGATTTAGTACATAAAATTAGACTAAATGAGATTACTGGGATTTAGACACCCTGACAGCAGTTTAGTTATGCCACTAAATCACAGAAGCTGTTGGTTTGTGCACTTTTTTTCATCCTTAGTACTTGGTTATAATCGCAATTATCAAATTCAGTATGCTCACCTCAATACCAACTTCCCACTTTAAAAAAACTAGGCCAAAATTCTCTTTACGCACCAATAAGCCTGATTTGAAATCTGAGGTTCACGGTCCTTAAAGAAACTAGTTCATATCTGCTTCGTTTTTTTAATGAGCTTGTCCACAGTGTAACTATGAAGTACTGAAGCATGGACTCCACAGCCATTTGAACAAACTGGTGCTCATTTTTGCATTCTTACAATTTGAAAATCAAAGATGATAGGATTTTTTTAAAAAGTGCTCTTAGTACATGGTTTCTTTTGTTTGATTAGGTTTAACAAAGTGTCTTGCAGTCAGTTTTGAGCATTTCAATAAAGCTCTGCTCTCAGAAATCGCAGTCATTCTTTAACTACATTTCAAAGCCATTATCGGTGACTGCTCTTTGACTTTACATGACAATAGACAAAGTCTGACTGAGGAGAAAAGCTCTGTATGACTATGCCAGTGACACCGGCAACACATGCATGTGTGTGTGTGTGTGTGTGTGTGTGTCCATCCAGGTACTATGCTGACATCAACCGCCTACCTGCCATCAGTGATCAGGATATGAATGCCTATCTGGCTGAACAGGCTCGCCTTCACTCCAGTGAGTTCAATGTGCTCAGTGCCCTTCACGAAATCTACGCTTACATCAGCAAGTACAGCCAAGAGGTGAGGCTCGGTCAACACACCGCAACACCGAAATGTGCCCTGGGTAGTTTGCATGCTGAAGTTTCCATTTGCTGGTCTTAAACCCTGCACTCATACTTGTGTATCAGCAGTGGATTTAACTGTTTTGCTTGCTCTTGTGAGACCACAGACAGTTATCACCAAACCCCTTGTTCACCACAGCCTTTTTTTTTTTTTTAAAACCTCTTTTCACATTCATTTGGACTAACAAACCACACTTTACACTGTTGGTTAACTGATAATGCTCGCGTAAATGCTTTCCCGGCCACAGGAGGCACCAGATTTAGCGAAAAGCTGCAGCAGATGAAGTTTAATCATTTAGAAGCTCAAAAGCCATATATATCCCTCAGGAGTTGATGGAGGCTGATTGCAGGACTTCAATTAGTCATACACAACTCCTCAGGCATACTATTGTTGCTCTGTGCATAGGGGGCAAGTTCCCCATGACAAATTTATAATAAGCTGCGAGTCCTTATGAAGTTTAAACATCCTGTTGTTCAGTCTAAACAATTGTAGCCCGTTAAAACCAAGGCTTTCAAACACAGGCAGAATCTGAAATCATCATCTTTAACCGAATTGTTGCTGTCAACGGCAGGTAGCAGCTTAAATGACAACTAAAAGCTTCAACTGTCAGCTTTAAAATGATTAGAAATGATCATAATACACTCTTCTTTTTAAGACTGAAAAAAGGCCATTGACCATGTGTCAAAAAAACAAACATCCCACAAAGCCCATAAATCGGACAGGTATACACACACGCTCCATCTGCTCCTCGTTAAAGTAAATAGACTGCATTTGTAGAGAGATTTTCTTGTCTTGTTGACCACTCAGAGTGCTTTACTGCGCAAACCGCATTCACAGTAACGATGTTACAGGGCCTTTTTTCTTTTGTGCAATTGAGAGCATTTCTCTGTCACATACACACACTCGCATGCCAATGAACACAATGGTCGGCATTTGTGGTGCCGAGAATCTGGCCTGAGGACACTTAAACATGTAGAATTACTGGCTCCCCACTTTTCTCCCTAAGCCGCCGCTATCTAAAAGGCTTACGGTTGAATATACTCAAAATTATCAGTCAAAATCTCCAATGCCGCAAAGTTGTTTGATTAAATTGCCTATGCCTTTTTCCAAGACTCAACCATCATGGGGGATTTTTGGAAAACGTTTATATATTAACATTTACAATGTATGGACGTTAACATTCCATACACAGTGAAGTGCACAAAAAACGATCAGAGTTGATTAGAAATGGACGTGGCTGATCGTTTGTGTAAGAAAAGAAAGCACCGCATGTTTGATCGATGACAAACCTGCAAATGTGTTTGTGTTTTCCAGATTATTGACGCTCTGGAGCAAGACGAACAAGCCCAGAAACAGAAGCTGGCGTATAAATTGGAGCAGATCATCTTGAACATGTCTATGGAGAGCTGAAACATACACGCGAGGAAAAACCTACAATACACACGTAAAGACATTACGCTAAAAAACACGACACATTTTAGAAACATGCGCACACGGCACTGAGATCTGGACGTCATAACACACAGGTGCCAATGTGGACAGACACAACTCCACATTATCACACACTGATACAGTACACTCGGAAAGACTGCAGACTTAATGGACCTACTGTGTAAACAAAGTGACAAAACACACGTGCACGCACACAAAACTGTGTACACAAACCTCAGTCCACATGAAACAGCAAAGCATCCCAAAGCAAGACTTTAGAGTCCAATGTCACCTTTTTATTTTATTTTTTTTAAATAAGAAATCTCCAACAGGCAAACATCCAATTCTTAAACACTCCAACGGAAAGAGAGAGAGAGAGAGACGGAGGATTTAGGTCCATCAGGGCTGCTGAATTTACCGCCAACTCCTATCCGCTGGGTAACGGTTTGTCTTTGTAGTTGGTGTTTATGCTAAGAGTGTGTGTGGCATAGCTGGAGCTCCGGAGAGAACCCGCACTTAAGAAAGAATGACTCAACGTGAGGAGTCACTGGAGGAGCTCAACAAAGACAGGGCCCAATTTAATGGGACAGCACATCTGGCAAGACAAGGCCCCAAGTGCTTTTGATACTTCGAAGGACACTTCTTTTTGCTCTGCATATCGCCGGCTTTGAGCGACACGCCCCTTTGTGACCATTCAGGGCCGAGAAGTGTTTTGTGCTCTGTTCAGCAACGATTGTCTGAACCGCTTGTTTTTTTTTTTTTAAAGCAGTAAATATCTGTCACTGGCAGGGTGGAGGTGCAACTGTTTAATAAAACAACCCAAATGCATCTCAACCGTCCAGTTCAGATACGTGGAGAGAAATTTTGGGCCGACTCCCCGACTTTGAGTGCCAAATATAATAAATCTGGTGGTTCAGGTACGTTAAATTCTCCTGTAGAGGCTATTAATAAAACACGCCATTGTACGGAGGAGATCTCATCTAAGATAGAAATTTTTTTACAGTGATGATCTACAGACCACTAATTCAGGCATTCAAAGATAAGTGGAGACTAAATTGAACTGTAGCAAAAAGCATGATTAATGATGTTATAAGCGTGATCGTGGATCAGATTAATCTATCCCTGGCCCTCAGCACCCCCCCCCCCTTCCCACCCTGGCTGTCTTATTGGTTATTGTTTACATTAAGCTTAATACTTGAAATGCACCCAGTGTACGAGATATTAAGAACACCTGCAGCTCCTAAGAAGTAATCTTGTCAGATTAAGTTAGATGAAGGCCTTGATTCCTTATTGATTTCCCCAATATATGTACTACGAGCAAGACCTGGAAATGAAATGTGGGTGAAAAAAAATGAAGGATTTCTATTTCCCCGGAGACCTAGAGATGTGAGAGGAGCTGCAGCTTAGTGTAAATCAGGTGTTTCTTATATTTTGTAAACAGAGTGCGTGTTTGATTACTAATTTATGTGTCTGGATCAGCTGTTGGTCCTCGTAAAGTCTGTTTGTAGCTTCACAGCGCTATCATTGCTTTAAATTCTGACTGTTCTCGTGTTTCATCAAATAATTCAAAAGTTGATTTTTTTTTTATTTTCATGCCTCCCTATGTACATTTGACCAGGCTGCGTGTTGTCTCCTTGCTGCTGTAGTTATAGTGCCATGTCTGAAATGTCGAATAATTATCATAGAACAAAAGAAAATAAGTCTGAGCATCACTGGTTCAGGGTTCAGTTTCACCCCAGATAAATGCCTTTATGGGCTTTAGGATGTTTCATCGCTCCATTTACTCTCACCGTGACTGAAGATCTTTGGTAGCGCTGCTGATTTTACCATTTCAGTATTTGCGGAGTTATTATACACGCCGCGGGACCTTGATTCATTTTAAGCTAAAAGAACAAAATAGAATAATGAATACATTTCCTGTTAAATGTTGAAATATGACAGAGCTCATCTGTTTCATGTGTGGTTTGACAACGATAATTTATAAATGTGTTGTGCAATAACTGTCAGATGTTTAAACTGTAATGTTTTTTAAACTATATATTACTGTATATATACTGTACATAAAAACACTCCTATTTTGCAAGCAAAAGATTCACTTTTTACTGTTGTTATACATTAAATGCGCAGCTGATGAAGATTATCTCTGGTTGGCTTCTTTTTATTTCTTTTTTTAAGAAGTAGATTAACATTAACCCCATTTGATGGCTAATAAAACATAATTCTATCATGTGTAATACTGGTAACAGGAGTTTTAACGATGCATTTTACACACAAAACATTGCTGCTGCTCTTAAAGCTGAGGCCATATTAAAGGCGATGTGAATCCTGCCACGTAACGATCAATTCCTAACCGTCTAGTGTGGCATGTTAATGCAATAGTTAAACTCTTATTGAGTTTTCATGGAAAAGGCTTTGAGTGCAAGACATTGATGTCTGAAAACACCAAAGATCCCAGGTGTATATTCTATTGTTCAGCTTCTATGGTTCGAAATTAGGTAATTGCTTGTCCCGCACATAAATTATATTAGCACACCAGACGTGCCTCCAATTATGGAAAATAAAATAACCGCCAAAGCAGCATAAGTGAAATAATATAGTTCCTGTAAACAAAAATAGAAAGAGAAATAGGACAGATTCTTCACAGTTGGCAAGGCTGTATTTGGACGTTTGGCTGGATTTAAATTCACATGTGCTGAATTCCTTTAAGACCTTCCAGAGGAGGAGGGCATTGTATTTCCAGACCAAACACAAGTAAAGCCTTTATGGAACAATCACTTTCAACTTGTTTATCTTCCTCGGAAGGCTGGGAGACAAATGTGCACATGGTGAGTGCGTGGTGAGCAATCGGTTCCTTCTTTTCCACAAGCTGCAGCCAATCTTTTTCAGCTCAAATCTTTAGCTTAATCATTCTGAAAATCATCAGGGCAGCGTACCATTAAAATACGCCCTGCTGCGGGAAACTTATGAAATATCGGGAGAAAACGTGTAAGTCCCGCTGAAAAGCGTAAAGAAACACACACACCCATGAGCAGTTTTCTCAGAGTAAAGACAAGCGGAGCACTGCAGCTACGCTGTGACAATATTTGGCATGGCGTGTGAGCAGCATATAGGGGTTCCTGAGCAGTTGCCATAAGGATCGGGAATTCATTATTCATGTGTAACCCTCAGGGTTGTGGTGAGCGAAGCAAAGGGAAGAGAACAAGGGTTGCGTGAACAGCGAGACCTCCCTGCCCATACCTGTCATATCCTCGTAGGGTGCTGAGGGCTTTTTCTGTGCACCCAACAGGCTTTAACCCCCTCGCCTTGCTTCTCTTCAATCTTCACTTGTCAGAGTATCAATAATCAGCAGCCAGCATTTCCCATTTTGCTTCCCTCTCTCTGTGCAGAAAAGGAGGGTCAATAGGACTCAGACCTTTTCTACAGACGGCTGAAAAAAGCTGCAGGACATCTTCTTGATAGAGGGTGTAGACAGACTCATGGAGCCGCCACAGCAAATGGAAATGATTATTCTATCATACCCTGGCAGTTTTGATAATGCACCATCCAGCTTGAAGCCAGGATTGGTATAAATGCATCATATTTGTGAAGCTGAATAAAATAGAAATGGGTTTGTTTCATTACTGAATCTATGGTTATAACAGATCCTCGGATTCTCCAAAATATTTGATTTAAAGGCGAGCAGATGTTATGTGCAAACTGCAGATTTTGAAGTAATAACTCCAACTGTGTAAATCATGTAGTCTTTGGACTTTTCACATGGATATTGATATGAAAATAATGTGTTATATATCTTTACATGCACCGAATAAAGTCATAATTATCTATAGATCCAGAAAATAAAAACAATGATGACATATTGGGGGCATTTTTTGAAACATTCACCACCCTTTCCTCTTTTTTAATTGCTCAATTTTGCGTTGTCAGTCATTCGTAGGAATGAATTTTAACCACTGCACAATCAAGCATCAAGTTATTGCCAGAGCTGCGCCTTCAGGCTTTTGAAGTCAACAAATATCAGACTCCTGCTGCTTCATTTAAGTACATACAGAAACACTGGAGGGTACAAAACACTTCCAGTTATTTGATCTTGCCTAAAACAAAAGAAAAAAAAAACGTCATGTTCAAATAAAGGGTTAATAATGTAGAGCCTGGTCTCTTCCAGCTGAATAAACTGGACCGCACACCAGTCTACTGATGCCATCTTCTGGCCAAATGTTATTATCACAAGCACCCATTGGAATGAGACAAAAGAGAGTAAAAAATTAAGAATTAATTCACTGTTTTTTGGAGTCTTAGGTTTGTGGAGTTAGTGGGCTGAGAAAAATGTGACGTCCCATAAGAGCAAAGGTGAGTGTAAAGCTCTACCACTTGAGTATGCTGTGTGTGCCTGTGTGTGTGTACGTGTGTTTGTTTTCCTGATATATCAGGACAATTTTGTGAATACACACCTTCAATATCAGGACGCGTAGAATTATGAGGACACTTTTCATGTCCTCATTTTTCTGAGCATACTAGAGTGTTCTAGAAGCCCCAAAATACCTCTAAACCAAATATCTCTATTTTCCTAAGAACCTTTGGAAAGCCACCTGAAAACATTTGTCCTATTTCTGTCATGTGTCCTTGTATATAATGAAAACACGTATGTGTGTGTGTGTGTGGTATCGCAGCTTTCCTACAGATCATACCACACACACGAGAACTCAGGCTGAACCCTAAGACCATAAAGAGAACCCTCACTGGGACTCGGCTGAGGCACATCTTGTTTGGAGAAGGAGTGACTTCATTGGTCCGGCACTTCTCTTTGTTTCTTTTCTCCCCCCCTTTCCTGTCCCGTTGAAGATTGAGGGAGACCTTTGCTGGCTGTTGGGTCCTGAGAGGCAACGGTCAAGAGTTTCTGCAATTTGAAATGAAATCTCCTCCCACCGCTCCTCCTCCTCTCAACGTTCCCTCGGATTTTCCCTCCTCTTCTGTTTGCTTCTCCTCGGCTCTTGAGATCTTTTCAAGACAAATTCCCCTCCCACACAGCCAATCATTGAGCTTTCTGGGATTTCTTGCTTCCAATTTCAAATGTTTCATTATAGCACGTCTGGCTTTGTTGCTGCATGTTTGTACAAAACAAAAATCAACCAATTTAGATTGAAACAATTCTTTCTTTAGTTAAACCGACGTGATCTACTTAACAGTGTCTTTAGAGCTTTATGTCTGTTCCTCTGTCTTAAAACAGAACTTCTCTCTTGAGTTATATCAAGAAAAAAATCAGGGCAAAGAAGTGCTTTTCTCACCACAGACTGTCACACTGAGTAAGTTGTTGTTTTATGACTTCCCGTTTAGAGCTCTGCTAAAGCTCTTACAAATAATGCCTTGCCGGGGAGCTCTGACAGCTGGGGCTCTCACACAGAATGAAAAGCAAATGCTGCTGTTCCAAAAGAGCTACTTTGGTCATTTACAATTCTGAAAAGATTTCCCAAAAGAAAAGGACGCCTGATCCTTCTGACAAAATCCTTTTTTCATCACATGCACATAAATAAGGCATCATCAGATCTGTATGATTTCAACAAGCGTAGACCAGCTGGTGATCCTCTCCAAACACAAGTTTCAAGTCCCCACTTTTGAGCTCTTTTGGACAATTCTGAGTAGGAACTACCAGTAAACAAAGTAAAATGTCCTCACTGTAGATGTGACAGGTAAACTATTAGAAAGAACCTTTTAAATTGATCCCGTTTTGAGCGAAGCTTTTAAAATGTGTTACTTATTTATACTGCCATACAGCTCAATTGGTTCTGGTTAATTATCTATCATTTCAAAATCTGAGCTAACGTAACAGGCATAAAAACAACTTATTTTATTATGTCTCACTTTTATTGAAGTCTCCGCCTTCTTTATTGCACTGTTACAAAATCCTGAAAAGTACTGGAAGAAAGCCACTAAAGCAGCATCTGAGCAGGCAGTTAAATTCAGATGTATGCATGTGGCTATTTTAATACTCTAAAAAAAAAAAAAGAACTGTGAGATAGAAACATTACCTGCATACTTTAAAGCGAAATAGCATGCTTTCCATGTAGGATAACAATTTCGACATCTTCAGGGAAAATTCTCAGTGCTAAAACAACATAAAGAAATAAAATTTAGCTGCACAATGCAGGCCATGCTCATCCATGATTGGTTAATATTAGTTATTACTAGTTTATTATGTGTAACTGCAGGAAGGCTTACATTAAGGGCAGAGAGATAGCTCTCATCCAGACCACTAAAAATAAATAATTTCAGCATCTTTTTACTTGTGACATGTCAGTTTCTGATTTGAGAATGTGTTTCTGGATAAAAAACAAACAGATCTGTGCACACCCATGCAGCCGCCACAGCACATGTACCTAATCGTTGTGTTCGCATTAAAATGCAAAACAATCTTGAATAGTCCATGACGTGCTTCTAATGTTCTTTGAAAGAGATAGCATTAACGGTTTAATTAAACTGTTAAAGCCTCCATCCACTTGTTTCAGACATGCACAGCGTTCAGTTATCTATAAGTTCCATTGTAATGTTTGTGGGAACAATGGTTGCCATTTGTAAAGTTTCCTTGGACAAAAGCAGCTGTTCAATGACTAAATTAAAGGTCATTAAGTTGTCATTTGAGGGCAGGTCTCCGTACTCTTTAGGATGCTCAGTCAAATCAGACAAGTTGTTTATTCCTCCATCAATAACATTTGGGTACTTTTACCCAAAGGAACAATTGCATTGCTAGCATTTGCATTTGCATATTGTAATTATACGTTTATGTAAATCTAAATGAGAATCATCATGAGAAAATACCAGTACAAAGCTTCTGCTTTTGATAGTAAGAGTAATCAGCAATTCCCAAATGCTGTAGCACACATTTATATATGTTAAATGCTCATACTCGTTGTATACACACAATGGATGAAACTAAACCCACTCCTATCTGAGAGATCCATGCTTACAGGGCAACCTAAAATACACACCGCTGTCAGAAATAATCTATGTCACTAGGAGTTATTTGCTGATTGCAATGTACTGTTGCAAAAGAAACAAGACAAAGAAAAAAGGGAAAGAGCGACTCCATAAACTGCAACAGATGTGCAAGACAGTCCATATACCATAAACAAATAAAGTCATACAAAGCCAGGCACATGCTTTAAATCACAGACGGCCAGTGAGTAAATTATAGGCGGACATTTCACAGGAATACTGCCTGAAAATGGCTATTAAGTTTTCCCAGGAATACTGCCTGTGTTGGTTTTTATATAACAGAAATATCAAATAATAGAGGAAAGCAAATACTGACAGAAAAGAGGAGAAGAGAGAAGCTTTTTAGTGCTTAGAATATATTCTTACGGCATTTTCATTTTTGTTTTCATCCAAACAAACAAAAAACAAAAAAAACAATAGCACAAATAGAAAATAAACCAAACACTCATTCTATACACAAGTCACAGCAACAGGTATATATCTGCTACTCTGAAGTCCATAAAAGTTGTGATCCTGACGTTCTTTGACAAAAAATAAAGGCTATGTTTTGTGATTTGCTGCATCTGACAGGAAGCAATGATTCAAAAGGTCCGGAGCAGCAGAAATACTTAACTGGCTAACAGTCTAATTAATGTTTTACTGGGGTGACATGACTTCAGCAGTATATCTGTGGCTGTAATGGGCGCAGCACAACCTTCTGTTTCAGCTCATCTCGAATCACAGCGAGGAGCCAATTGCCCACCTCGGCATCCCACTGTTTGAGCTGTATGTTTGATAGAGGTCTGGTGTAAAAGAAAGGGGGTAACAAGGAGGAAATGTGACTGTGGGGGGAAGGACGGGCCCAGAACTGGGACAGGGGACTGGTATCAAATTACATGACTGACACATAATAGAAGACTCAGCTTGGTCCAGTTTGGTTCTCTTAGTTTGACGTTGTTGTTGCTTTCTTGCTTTTTTTAAAATTGGCTCTTTTTAACAACTCGTTTAGCATACCTTCAACAGTGTTTCCAGATGTGTATAAGGAGCATGAGAAGTGCAAACATGAGACTGCACAAAGGAAAGCAAAGACCCTCCAGTTTCAGGGGGTGCTCCGAGGAGTCTGTGGAAGCGTGAAAGGCTTAAGCGGATCCTGCGGTGTCTCAACAAATGCTGCTGCTGATTGATGGCCTTGCTGAGTGTCGGGGGCCTCAGGCCACTGAAATGGATTAAAACTATTAGCATAACAGTGGACTGCACCTTTGTTTCGAATATGATATTCTCTCCTGTGCCTTATCTCCATAAGCCTATTAAGGACTTGAATGTGACAACCTATTGTCAGCTATCACCTTATATCGGGAGGTGGATTGTTGCTCCCATGCAGACGGGGTTCACAACTCAAGCAGACGTCATAGTTCAGTGCGAGCAAGGCAGGAAAAAATTAACACTGATCACAACTTATCTGAGCTTTTATTATTTCCGAATATATATACAGCACATCGCTGAATACACACTGAAACTTTAAGAGGTATTCGAAGAATGTTCAGTTTTTTTCTAAGCCGAACATCCAAAAAAGACTCCATTATCCTCTCTCCCTCCATCTGTCTTGCTTCTTCTTAAAGGGGGGGGTGGGGGCACAGAGGAAGGGTTAAAGCAACCAGTGGAATATAGGGTGTAGGGCTGGGCCTTAGTAAGGGAGGAAGGGGGGCTGGCCATATAAAAACTGACAGAACACAAGTGGTGCTTTATCCACCCTTTCCCACTCGGGGTAAGAGGAAACCCAAAACTCTTCTGGCTCAAACCAGCGTTGCCCTTTTTTCTTTTTCCCTCTCCTTTCTCTCACACCCATTGGACGCGTGTGCGCGCTCTCAGGACAAGAATAGCAGCATCATCTGCACAGACAACAAGCGGTCCCAGCAAAATGTCGCCTTTTGCTTTGCTTCTCATCGCCACGCTTTTAAATGGTAGGTAAAAAAAAAATACTTCATGCCAAGAGAGGGTCCAGTCTCAGGGATCAAATGACCATTTGGTGGAACAGGGAGGGCCAGGAGGGGTGGGGCTGGGGTGGAGTAGTGTTTGTTTGAACGGTCCTTGAGCTAAATCCAGGTTTTAACCCTACAACTGTTTCACTATCTGGAATGCTAGCCTACAAATCGCACTCTGGAACACAAAGAAAATGTTTTCTTGTGTTTTGAAATGGATGGAGCTAAATCTATGTTTTTATCAAGATGCTGAGAGAAAGAGCATTTTGAAATAAAACTTAGCAGACAAAGGAAACATTTTAAAAAACACTATATGGCAGCACAGTGAAGTCTTAAATTATAATTTGATGAAGAATTTTTTTCAAATCTGAAAATGTGATGATGAAGGTTTTCCGTGATATTGCCAATTTCCAACTTTCGATTTACTTTCCATTTTTATTCTGTGAACCCTAATCTTGTGTCGAGTTTGCTGTTTTATGACTTTATTCCCATGATCTTCAAAGACTTTGAGAAATGTCTGCGTTTATATTTAGCTGGCCGTAATGTGAGGCCACTCTGAGCGTGAGTGAAAGAAGGGTGTGGAATTCGGTAGTTAACATGCATCTATAATGTGGCTGCAGCTGGAGACTCAGTAAGATGATGATGTTAAACTGTGTCGTGAGGAACACGTGACTTGTACGGATGGATTATTTGAGAACCAACAAAGAACCTGCATGCATCATCCCCCATGTTTTTCTCAATCCAACTGATAGACTTCCATGTCTGCACTTAAATTGATTTAATTCAATTACGCGCTGTGAATAAGGCTTCTTTGTTGTGTCTGACAGTGTTTTCTGACTTTTTGATGCAGCAGTTTTAGTTTAGTGAAATCTGAACTGAAACAGAACTGCTCCCAGGAATACACAGCTCTTTATATCAAAACAAAACTGAAACAAATCAATGCCAACTTTGAACAAATAAGGGTACAAACTCTCTCTATTTTTTCTGAATGAAGTAACACTGCTTGACTTAGCATTAATATGAAGAAAAGCTGGATGTATAAAAACACAAAAAATATTCAATGCATAGAGAAAAATATCCTTACAATTAGATACCAATTAGAATCTTAATAACCAATCAAAGTTGAGCAGGTTTGAAGTAATTTAAATGTGAAAAAAGAAGAAAAAGTAGTCCATAGAATGAAACACAGCTATACTATCATCTGCAGTCTTTCTAGTTGTGGGTGGAAATGGTTCTCATGCTGGATTCCTTAATTCAATCCGCCTGCCTTGTTCATGGGATGTAGCTTATGTGGATGAGCTCATCAGCCAAGATGGGCAGCTGCATTTGATTTGTGGAATAAAACTGTGCCAGCATAATTTTTGACCTATGGATTCTCAATGTGAGACTCAAAAACAATTTTACTCTGCTCTTGGGAAAAGTGAAGAAAATTGTTTAAATGACCACCTCTAAGTGAAAGTAACACGAAGCAAATCGCACGCACTGTCTGGACAAGCGTATACCTCTGAATAGTGATTAACGATGGATATTGTAACAGGATTTGAATAAAGTATCTATCTTATTGAATTGTACTGCATAATCGGAAGATCCCGGAACACTGGAGGACTTTATCTGCACAAAGATGGGCTTACTGTCCAACTTCTCTTCAAATCAAAGCAGGCACAACAATGTTAGTGGGTGTGGTTGTGGCAGTTACCCAGACGACCTCAAGGGGTGTTTTTGTAGCAGAGGATGAGGTGATGATCAAAAACAGGCGAAGCTGTATTACAAAGTTATAGGCTTCTTCTTAATTCCAGGCGATAAGGTGGGGATTTCTGGCTCAATTTGCGGGGAAAAGACGTAAATCCACTATAATTTAAAGATTCCTGTCTGATTCTACTTCATTTAATCTTTTCCTCCATCCATTATCTGTACCGCTCATTCCTAGTAGGGTAAAGGGGGGTCTGGAGCCTATCTAAGCTGTCATTGGATGAGAGGCAGGTACATCCTGAATATGTCCGCAGTCCATCCTAGGCCCACACACAGACAAACAACCACACACATTCTCATTCACATTCACTCCTAGGGGTAATTTAGAGTCCTCAATTAACCTAAAATTGTTGTTGGATGATGGGAGGAAGCCGAAGTACCTGGAGGAAACCTATGCAGACACAGTTAGAACATGTGAACTCCACACAGAAAGTCCCCCAGGGATTCAAACCAGGAACCCTCTTGCTGTGAGGCAACAGTGCTAACCAACACACCACCATGCAACCCTCCATCTTTTCTTCAATAATGCATATAATAATTAATCCCAGATTTTGCCAAACAACCAACACATTCATGCTTATTGCACTTAAGTTAAACAATTCTTGAAAGATTTTCCAATTAAGTGGAAAAATACGGAAACATAAATTTTAACCCAGAGGTGGCTGTGGCTCTTTGGACAATTGTAGCAAGACGGTTAAAGCTTATTCAAATCTGACGTGTTTTCACAGTCAGACTCTGCATCTTGATGTTGTAAGCAGCAATAAAGAAGCATCCAGTCATATAAATGAACTAGCAAACACTGTCTGGTGGAAAGGTGCATATTTGAATGGTATAAAGGCATAACTGCTATGGAAAGTTAGGATGCTGGCACAGGAGAACAGTTGGGAGTTTGCTTTGTTGCTGGGGCAGTAGATTATCTGATGGAGGTGAAGTTTAAAAACAAAAAAATGGCCTCTGGCAAGGGCAAAGGGTGTTTTGTTTGCTGTGCGTTGAGAATTGTGGACGAGGCTCATAACTAACTGTGTTTGTGTACATAGGAAATGTGGTCCAGTAAATAAGTGGGCCAAGCAAAAAAACGCACTGAGAGGAGAAAAGTAGTGAAGAAGAACAACTGAAAAATGCATAGAAGATTCTACCCTTTTTTTGTAATTTGGACAATTTACGTTTCAAAACCTTCAAACTATCCAAAATAAGGTTTACGTCACAGTTTGAGCTGTGCATGCGCTATGAAGTGGTTTAAGGAGTGTCTACAGTCAAGAAATGAACCCAGTTCAACCTCACTGCCAGCCCCATCATGTAATTATGTAAATCATTGTTTTCATTCCACTCATTGAAGTAACAGATGCACTAGAGAACCACAATCACAATGCCAACAATGAAGTGTTCATTCTTTTCATGAGGAAAGTAGCTGATAACATGCCAAGTCAAATCTGAGTCAAGTGAGCGAGCAGTGGCAAGGAGACATCTAAGTGGTCGAACACAAGGAGTGTGTTTAATCTGCTCCTAATTTAAAACAGAACCAAAAAAGGGGCTGGGGAACTTTTCCCCCCCCCAAAAAATACAACAACTTTGTCATTGAACCTATTCTAGCCTCTGTACTTGTGTACTATCATTGCTCAGCGGGTATTCAAATGTATGCAATTATTTGCATGGCAAAGTCGAAAAGGCAGCCTTATCCGGCATCTAGAAAGTGTTGGTGTGTGTCAGAGCGAGAGAGAAAGGAAGGCGTCTGTCTCAGACTGAAACACTCTTAACAATGCGCTGAATGTAAACAATTTCTACATTGCAATTTCAATTTCTAAGATAGTTATAGTCCAACATCTTGATAGGTTTAATACCAACTGCAGAGATGAGCAGAATTAATCACTCTGCTTAATGTTTGACACATACAGTCTGATCAAAACACTTTCTGGACAGAATCAGTGTAGAAGCGGTGAGCTTTTTGGTGCTTCGTGTGTGCCTCATTCACAAAGGGAGCTCCTCAGCGCCTACCTGCAAACACTGGAAACAGACGGGCTCATTCCAGGCGATGCAGAGGGCTGTGAAACTTTAGCAGGCATCTGTGAGTGTGGGTGTGTTTGAGCTGGGGGAGTTGGTGGGGGAATGATATAATGCCCGCAATTGAAAGCAGATGTCATGTTTTCCTGATTGTGGTCCCTGAAAACAGGCATCAGGTTCTCGATAAGAGTCTGCAGAGGCCTCAGGGTTGGGTCGGGTGAATTTCGCAGCTGGCCAGCGGTGGGTGAAGTTAATGCTGCTTTTTTGCCTGATTGGAACCATAAGATCCCGTTTCTCTGCTGCCATTAGAGAAGAATAGCTTTGGGGTGCTGCTATTAATCGCCGTGACAGGAATGACAGGGGAGGGGCCACTGGGGGGAGGGGGGGGGGTCAAGATGATGGGGTCAGCAGTCTGTTGTTTCAAAGAGGCTAGGGTTGCAGAGCATGTTTAACCTTATGAGTCTATGCTCCAATGTCACATTCCACAGGAGGCTCTTAACAAATTTAGATTCTTAAAGTGGACTTGGACATTAAACTGTGAAAACACTCCGTTTCAGGAAAACAACCGATCCAACATGAAACAAAGGTGAATCAACAAAAAAATCACTGAAACAATGATAAAACATTGGAAATCTGGAATGTATTTATATTGACCTGAATTCTAAGTTTGCAGGACTCCCACAGTGGGGTTGTAAAGGGACTGCACATATTGGCCCCCCTCTACATCAATATAGTACACATTCACTTAAAACTGAACTTTTGAAATGTTTGTAGTTAGTCTGATAAACTTAAAGGATAAACATATATGAATACCGGACTTTGAGTCAGCTGTACATGTAACCATAGTGAATGTTAAAACACACTGTCCTGCAAAAATATGCTTAATATGGCCCCAAAAAGAAAAGGAGAATACTTTGTTGGAGGATATTTATCTTCAGTCACAACAGTTAGCACAGGTGACCTCATAAACAAAGCTGTGACAAGTTGAAACAGCCACTTCATTAATGAAAATGTCAGATGAATTACTATTTTGTTTCCCTTTTAAACATGCTGTCTGTTGCCAGAAAGGTGCCCCAGTGACAGGGAGTTTGACAAAGTGTCAGGGTCTTTGACATGCTGGCCCTCTTATATGTGCACACCATTATCACCTCTCCATGACCAATTACACAGGACTAGTTTCCCCTAACAGGAAACACTGATGTGCACTTTCATACCTCGTCCCGAATCGAAGCTTTAACCCCATTTATTGTAAAGGTTTAAGCATCTCCAGGTTTTGCATAAGATAAAGTTAGAATGATCAATGTATCCAATTAACCTACATGGATGTTTTTGGATGGTGGGGGGAGTACCTGAGAACCCACACACACACACAGGGAAAACGGGCAAGCTCGACACAGAAAAGTTTATTGATTCAAGCCTCTTTAAAAAAAAATTGTAAGTTTGCTTGGTAGCTGAATAAACCTTAAAACAAAAAAACAAATAAACCCAAAAAACGTTTCTGTTTAAGTCCAAACTGTGAAGCAGTTACAAAAAATAAAATAAAAATGTCTGGAGCACAGTTGTTTTGTGACATTACATAAGGGAGAGATATTGTGTGTTTCCAAACGTTTATCTGTTAAAAACATTACGAGGACATGTAAGCTCACTCTTTGGGAGTAATAGAGAAAAGATTTTCATTAAAATGTGGTTCCTGGGATGTGTGCAAGGTGTGAGGACTGAAGTCTAAATCTAAACTCGCTGGATTGTTTTGGATTAGCTGTGCGTGACTTGGAAAGGCTAAAGAGAGAGGAAGCCTGGGAGGGAGAAGGGCGTGGAGACGAGGGGCTTGTCTTCTTCCAAAGCCTGCCACATTCCTACATCCATGGTCCCAAGAGACGGTGGGGGGGTATGGAGCATATCCAGACCGCAGCCGTCATTCAGAGGAATTCGGAGGGAAAATATTTAAGAAAGCTGTGAAGTCACAGCCGACGCCAAAAAACATATTGCGTATGCCCTCATTAGGTTGTTTTGTAATGTTTTTACAATGATTGCTTAATGCATGGCTGATGACTGTTATCTTGGCCACTTTGTAAAGATTCATAAAAGAAGGAATGAAAGAAAAACCTCCAATACTTTTACACCACATATGTGTGTATGTTGACGTATGTATATGTGTGCATGGATCTGAGAGTTCACGTTTAAAATCACATTTAGCTACAACCCAAAGTACCACTGCCTAAGAAATAAAAAAATAGGGGATGATGGATATCAGAGGTAATTTGAAGCATTTTACTGACCTCATGTTCAAATGCATTAAAACATTATCAAAACAGTTAGAATGTATGGCTGAAAACTTTTGTGTGGTCATATCGATGAACAAAAAGGGGGTCTTCCACAAGCTAAAGGACGATCAGACCCAGACGTTTGATTCCATGTGGTTTGGAGTGTGGAAGGGATGCCCGTTTATGTGCAATATGTGATGGTCGGTCGGAGCTGGACAGAGTTTGCTGGCCGTGTTGCACAAAGTAAGCCTTGTGCTCTCATTGTGCCCGAGGCTAAATAAGCTTGTTTGCTTTATGAAAATACAGCAGCTTAGTTTTACGACCGTACTGCAGTTCTATGACATCATTAGCACAAGACCAGTAAAAGAGTTGATTTTTTTTACAGAGAGGATCCAAAGTTCCCCTTCGTGAAGGAAATTTTCTTAAACAGTGCCAGTGTTGATGTGGTTGTCAAGGAAGTGCAAAGTCATTTCCAGGCACTTACCACAATATCGCCAACATATCCCATGAGAGACAAAAACCCAGACCTCGAACTGGCCCATCAGGCGCAGTGTTGGAAATTTCCTCTTTTTATTTTTCAAAACCTCTGTTGGAATTTTTACCTTCAAGTCAACTGAGACTCCAGATGACAGATTACAGCACTGAAACAACACATTTCAGCCTCAGCACTCCTGGATGTCGTATTTGTTTGAGAAAACCCATTTCATGTTTGACCATCTCACCCACTTTAAACCCCATCCTCTGTGGTAAATAAACGGGCAGACCACCCGGACGTGGAGGAGGGATGGCAGCTGTAGACCACAGGCTACGAAAGCAATCTATGGGATGGCCCTAACAAAAAAAAAAAGCCAGTTGCTGACTGATCCACGTGGTCCTACTTGTGAATTAGACAGTAAAAAGGATTTCATTATTGTACATTGACCATACAGTTTAACACCAATCCAACCTGTTGAAGCAGCATGTGGGATTGACTTCCAAGAGACAAAACTGGTCACTGTTTTTTTTTTACAAACTTAATGAGAGCAACCACAAATGAAAAAATCCGTCATTTTACAGCACTTTTGAAACAGCTACTCAAAATCTGAGTTAAAAGTTGGAGGCTTTGTGCGTTTTCAGAAAGGTGATAAAGTGTGAAACAGCTACCGCATGTCAGACAGCTGCACCGGACAGTTGCTAACACAAAACATGCCCCAGAGATTACCCAGCCACCTTTTTAACACAGTTTGCTCTGTTCTCATGGCACCTGTCTGTCGAGATGATTTACCCAAAGCGGTAAGCAGGAGGCCATCTCAGTGTGGATCTTAAGACCTGATGACAAAAGGAGTGCAACAGAAAAAAAAGCAGAACTTAAATACATAAATAGCTGCTTTAGAGTAATAATAAAATAAACAGAGTTACTGAACAGTCCCTCTTGCTGTCATTGGGCAACTGATAATGCTTTCATAAAACCCTTATGCGGCAGAAAGACAAAAGCAGAAGCCTCTTCCATTAAGTTTTAAGACTCTTTTCATTTCAGTCTGACAGGCATAAAAACAAGCATTTTCCCATTCTGTGAGTAAACATTCTTGCACCCTGTGCTCAATTAATCAGTACAGATTTTGGAAAAGAAAGAAAGAAATCCAATAATGTTCCTTTATGTTACAGTAAGATCAAAGTGGTAATGAGATCTGTGGAGGCAAAGCGCTGAGAGATGTTTTTAGAATGAGGTAATGCTTTTTTTGTCAGGGAGAAATGAGTTAAAGTAATGAATGCTTGCTAATTTTTATCCAACCCTGTAACGTGAACTTAAGAAATCAGAGCAATAAAAACTCTTGGCTGATTATATCATCATGACTCAAGGGTGTGACACCAGGTTTGTACTGCATCAGCCAAGAAAAATCTGATGGAAACATGAACTTTTGTGTTTTAACTGCTGCATTTCTGACTGCCAAATTATCTAACCAAAGAAACAAACGTTTGAAAAAAAACAAAAAAATACCATCAAGAGTTTTGATGAAGTATTTTGTAACCAACATAGGAAACAAGCTCTTCTAATTTGGGATCATGTGACTTTCAGCGGTTAATCACTGCATTCAATATTTTAGAATGACTTACATCTCATATTTATTCTGTAGTAAAGTAAATATGGTGAATTTGTTTGTATATTTGTTAAACTTGGAAAATGCTCTGCGACTGTATCCTTTTTATATATCTGCCCTAGTTTTTAAATACACATTTCCAATCTCTTTAACAAGAAATTTTTCCTCTTATTTTGCAGGAGTATTGATGCAGGATGAAGTCCCCACAATTATATCACTGCAGGCCCATGAAGATGGTTTTGTACGTGGAGACATGGTTCTGCCAACTGATGCCCCTGAGAACACAGGTCACAAAATGAATAAGCATAGTGAAATACAATCTTACACTCTTCCACTGCTTTTGCCTCTTTACATTTCCTCCTTTATCTTTATTGATTATTATTTTTACATGGCCTAAACATGATATCAATGTTAAAAATGTGGTTAAAATGGATTCTCTTAATACTAAACCAAAACATGTCTAAATGTTTGTTGCTACTGAAATAACATTTTTCAGAAAGTAGTGTTTATTTTATAAGCCCATTTCCTCAGATCTGGTATTTAGCTTCAGTGCAAAAATCTAAAAGAGTTTTTTTTTAAGTATACTGGCTTTCCCTGCTCATAGATAATCAATTAACCATCAGTTTTTTTGTTTGACTGAAACAGATGATGCAGAAGGTCAAGTTGTGGTTTACCCCACTGCGATAATCCAAGACCTTTCTGAACAAACAACAGCGGAGGCAGAAGAAAACAACAACAGTGGCCCTACAACTGAGGAAGCAACAGTTGAAAGAACCAGCTCAGCAGAAAAGGTTCAGACTGAGCGGACTCCCGTGAACCCGGAAACACCGGCGCCTGTTCCTCCCAGAGGTGATGGAGCGATCGTTATCCCAAAGGTAAGCTAAAAGAAGGTTGTCAAATCAGTGACATGAAGCAACACAGACATAAGCAGTTAACCCTGACTCTAACCCTAAAAATCCCCTTCAAAGTCCATTCTACTGAAACGCTTATCGACAAAGAATAAAATTGTTTCTCTCAGGAAACAGATAAGTGGTAACGAAATGAAGAGACGGGTCAACGGAAATCTGTTTTGTATGTTTGCGAAAGGTTTCCATCTATGTTGCTTTTAGTCACCACACAGCAAAGGATTCTGGGTATGTTTTCAGTAATAGATGCCCTCGTCCTTTGGCATTATGACAGTTGAGGAGGCTAACAAATCAACAAAGTTGCAGATCTAACCAAGAGCAGCCCTCTGCTTGGTTTCATACACACCCATTGGTGTCCCCAAAGGGCAGCAAAATGTTCTGCTAGGCAGATGTGCAAAGCATCTCATGACGTATATTTAAGAGCCTAACAAGCATCGGCCTCTCTCTGTAGCCAGCGCCTGAGGGACGCGTTTCCTGTGTGACCAAAGACGCTGTGGAAGGAAAAAACGCTGTCAGCCTGAAAGTCAAGACGCCCTCCAGCTGCGTAAGTTCCTTTAAACTCTTTACATTTTTAGCTTTAATTTGATGTGGAATGGCAAAGAATAAATATAAAATTGGTACAATGACAAAAAGAAACCTTAAGAGACATTAATGTTAATGTTGTTGGAGTTCAAAAATACACCTGTAAATAGATTTTCCTCAATTGAGGAAAACACAGATCTTAACACGGATAGTTAAAAAGTCCAAGAAATTTTTGTTGAATGTAACCTAAAGCATGGATTGTGCTGTAAAGGCAGAGGGAGGGGTGCTCGATGGGTGGGCTCAATGCAGCTGAGGCATTATTAATGCATAGTTGCCTGAGGTGGTCGAGTGGGTGTGTGTGTGTTAGGGTGTATTTGTTTTTTCAATGATAAACTCTTCTTCTATCTCAGGATTACAGCTTTCGGTTCTGCACCTATTTGCTTGGCTCTAAACCCTTTGCGCACACACTTTCATTTATCCACAGCTCCCATAAGCCTTTGAAGTGAAGGTATTATCCGACATTATGAATAATGCAAACAGCAATAACCCATGTTGCATTTTGTGTAGTCAAACAAAGACATTATCTTTCTAAAGATGATTTTTACATGTCACGGTCAGCCTGTCGTCGGCTGATGTCAGGCAGTGCAACTGTTATTTACTTAGGATTAGAGATGACTGTGCTCAGAAGAAAGATGAATCCTGGGTCAAATAAGGGAATCAACTAAGCTCACAGCTAAAGACTATAATACAGAGAACCGTCTATGGGCTTTGACTCCTGTTTTTATAAAGACATGTGGAATGCCCCAGGTGAAATACTTAATAAACTATATATATATATATATATATATATATGAAAGTAAAAAAGTGGGTGTTGACTGTGGACACAAGCTGGAGATATCCACTCATTCAAAACGATAGAAAAGTGTTGCTGAAATGTTGTTACTGCACATACATAGATGTTATATTAAAATATCAGTCATACATTTGACAGGTTTATACAGTGAAGCCTCCAGGTATATCTCTAACATGCTTCTTCACCGGCTAATAAGGCTGGAGGTTTCTGGTGCCCCCACGCACTTGGTTAAAAACTCATGTGAATCAGACTTTTCAGGCGATACCACAAAAGATGTGGAATTGTCCTCTTTATTCTTATTCTTACTTTGGATAAGTTCTGGATAAGAACTCCCTTTGATAGACATTTTTATGTGGACAAGCTATTAATGAACCTGGTGTTTCTATTCTGTTTTATTGTTGTGGAAATGAGCATTAGACAATACTGTGGGTAGGAAGCTGAGACTGTAAGAGAAATTAAGATTTGATTGTCAAGAAATGAAAGTGAAGTTTTGATGTTAATGACTCCAGGCACTCAGATTCTGTCATGACAATTTTTTCTTCTTGGCTTTTGTAGGGAGAAACATTAAGAAAAATTGAGGATGTTATCGACAACTTGTGTGATGGAGACTGCAAACTGGAAATCTATCAGGAAGTCAACACGGATGAAGTCCTGATATCTGGGAAAAATGTTGAAGGTCAGTAACAAGAAAATAAAGTGATGGATGAATAAAACCTTTCCATTTCAGCTAAACATGCATTCATATCATCCCCACCGCTCCAAATAATAGAAAAGCCTTTTCGTCCCCTTAATGGACACACATCTGATCACAACAGTTACCTCTCTCAAAGGACCACAGATATTTTGCAAACAAGAATGAAATATTTCTAATCTTTTTTTTTTTGGGGGCATTTTTAGATGATCTCACAGGGATGGTCAACAAGTTCAACAATGACAACGTAAAGGATAAAGTAAGTCTTGTTGATATATTTGTATTTCTGGGTTGTTACGGTTACAGTTTGATAAAGATGTCTAAGTGAATTTCCCCAAATATTTCCCCGCTGACAAGGCTAAGATAAAGTCAAAGGAATCCCAAATGTCTTAACCAAGATATAAATCATTCCATTCATCCTGAAAGGGATGTAAAGGAGTTCTCCTAAAGCAATGGTTTCAATTGACTAAGCCAGCTAAACTTTGTGGGTTAGTCATAATGAAACTTGAAATACACAAGGGAGAAAGAAAAAACACAGCTGTCAGTCTGATAGTTGGTGTCACAAACAAAATTCCCACAAACATTTCCCTCGTCAGCAGCGAAAAAATGTCTCTAATACCTTGGGACGAGTTTTGGGTTAAGGGTGCGCCTGTTAGCGTAATCTGTATCTTTGCTTTCAACATACTCAACATTGCACTCATTACTCCTCATACACAGTTTAGGGCACGGTAACGTGTTTTCACAAAGTTTACAGTGAGCATACTGGCATTAAAAAAAATAAAATACTTCCATTAATGTTGGATTCTACCGAAGGATATTTTTACAAACATTAATTTAATAAACAAAACCAAACTATTTGAATATTGGACATTTTCAGAAATCAAACCAATGCAACAAAATTGTGTTTGATCATTTCTAAATGAATCACAGGATATAACTGTGTGTGTGCATGTGTGTGTGTGTTCAGATTGATGTTGAGCAGGCTGTTCCTCGTTGGGGAAAGAACTCCAAGCTGGTGCTGGTTTCGCTGCTGTTGACTGGATTGTTGCTGGCAGCTCTGCTAGTAGCTGGCTATTACTTCAAGACACATCACAAAAACTCCAAAGGAGTGAGACTGGTAAGTTGTCTGAATATGTCACAATACACTTAAGCAACATTTACATTATGTCTACACTTTAACATCACTGTAACTATATAACATGGTTTGAAATGCACGCTCTTTACTCCTCCAGTCAGTTTAAAAATGGAGTATAAACGGAATTAGGAATTTAGATGTGAACAAATATTGGAGAGGCCTCATCGGATGGATTGTGGACATGGTTTTTCTAAACTGAATATCCGCTGTCCAAGTAACAAAAACAAAATAACCTGAATTTAATTTTATTAATAACACCGTTCGTAATGTCACTGTGTAAGCAAAGCTATTGTAAAAAAAGAAAATGCTAGTTTTCGTGGCTATCAACCACTGTTATTATCTCATTCATTTTAAATCAAAGATGGAGACACTGGAGAAGACATGAGACAAAATACAATGGCAGAGAACATACTGTCAGAAAATAACTGGAACGACCATTACAGACGTAAGCTAAGATGTTACGCAGCTATTAAAGATGTTACTCTCTAAGGAAATTTGGCAGAGTGACTTTTTTCCTGAGAAGAGATTACAGATGTATTAAAGATCAAATCAATAGTTAACCCCTCCATTCATGGCACAAGGGAAGGCGTGTTTGAATCAAACGTAACTCAAAGCAGAACTATGGTCTTCAAAACTGTTTCGTCTTCAAACCTTTGCCAGGGATCTGCAGATGGTTTTATTTGGCCATGTTAATAAGCTTGTGAGACAATCCTTTAAAGCATTTACATATGGTGACACTCCCATGTGACTGTTTAGCATCAACTTGTTGAATAAGCGACGTATCTATTGAATAGAATTCCTCCTAATCAGGTACTGTCTGATCCAAAGCCCCAAATCACAAGTCATGACATCTCACTGGGTCCACTTGGAGGAGGCTTCCTGTCTCTTTTTCAGTCTAAGCCCCAAGGGCCCCTGCTCGGCCCCCAGGCGCTCAGCCACACCCTGGGCCGGCCTCCAAGATGGTACCCAGTTTAAGATCATTTGATGTTTTTTATGAATCGCTCTTAGTCTGACCCCTCTCCTGAGATGCATTTGCCATGGGGGCCCCTAACAGGGACTGACCGCCCATGACAGAACAACACTCAGGTTCACTGGGATACGCAAACCCCCCCACCACGGTAAGGTGGCGATTCAGCGGGGGGGGACGTTTTTTGTTTTTGCTGAGATTTTTAAAAATGTTTTTGTCAAAAAAACATATATATATATATATACAATATCCAGGCTCTTCATGAATACTGTCTAAGCCAATTATAATTCAGTTCATGAACGCACAGATGAAAAAAGTTCCTAGCTAAAGAAACCAGAAACCTGCTCCGACTCTTCTGTTCGGTGCAATCCCCCTCCTACTGTGGAGAGAAAAACTCCCCTTTAACGGGAAGAAACCTCTGGCAGAACCAGACTCAGGGAGGGTGGCCATCTGCCTCGACCAGCTGGGGTCTACATTGCAAAAAAACTCAAATGTTAACAACTACTTACTATGTACAAAGCTAAAATAAAAGGACTAATTAATCAAGAAATAAGTACAAAAGCAGACTAACATGTTAGTGCTGCTTTTGGAGACTAAAATAGCTTTAGCTCCTGAGATTGTGTTTTTCAGTACAGATGGAGGTGCTTGGTGTGATGTTATTTCACCGTCTGCGGGGCTGGGAGGCCTTACCCATGAGCCGTACGTCCTGTACAGGCAGAGCAGAGCGCCATTTTGTTTTCTCAAGGTCGTCTGGTTTTTGATCGACCTCTTTGCCTTGCACGTTCAGTTCTAGAACTTTCCCAGTTTTTGTGCTGTAAATCCATCGTTTGAATTCTCCAGCAGGGTTCTGGGGAGCATTTCCCATGAGCCGTACGTCCTGCACGGGTAAAGCAGAGCACCACTTTGTTTTCTCAAGGTCGCTCGGTTTTTCATCGACCTCTTTGCCTCGCAAGTTCAGTTCTAGAACTTTCCCAGTTTTCGGGGTATGAATCCACCGTGTGACTTGATGCCCTGCTGGGTTCTGGGAAGCATTTCCCATAAGCCGTAGGTCCCGTACGGGTAGAGCAGAGCGCAACCTTCTCTTCCCAAGGTCCTTTGGTGTTTGCTTGACCTTTTTGTATTGATTCTTGGCCCTCGCATGATCGACTTGACGGTTCTTGTGTTCCACCTGCTTGCAATGAGTTCTGGGTTGACGTAACGGTGGATTCTTCAACGCCTTGAGGTGTTGAAACTCATTTGCTTGGGGAACACTGGTCACGAACCGGATGTCTTGAGTTTGCGGAGGTCCAGAGTTGGTCCGGTTGGTCTTCACAAAGTCGTTCTTTTGGGGGAACTCTTTGTGTCGAAGCATCCGGGCCTGGCCAAGATTTATCCTGAACCGGGTGTCCTTTGATGACGGAGGCCCCGTGCTCTGGTTTGTCTTGACCAGGTCTTGTTCTTTTGGAGGAGACATGCCGGCCGGCTCCTCGTACGTGTCTTCTTTAAGATCCACGTACGGATGAAAGCAGAGTCCGACGACTTCCTCCAAGTAGTCCTCTACCATGTCGCTCCAGAGGAGTCCGGTAGACACTTTAGTTTGACTCATTATGCTGTGGTCAGCTATGGTCAGATAACTAGAAGTGTTTAAAAGGCGGTGCAAAAAGGCTCAAAAAGGCGGCTCTGTGGTGATACGATGAGATTCTTCGGAAAGTTCCTAGGATCTGAAAAAGAATGTGCTCTGGGTTCTATATGTAACCTCTGGTACGATGTCACAACGTAACTGTGACGTCCCGGGTTCCAAAGTAGTGACATCACTCGCCACGTGAAAGGGTGGGGGGAGGGTGGAATGGGTGACATTCCAACTTTTTTTTTCTTTTTTCGATTAAGTTGAATGAATCTTTTTTTTTTTTAAACCAATCAAATCACAACTAATTACTCAGATTATAACCAAAAAAGGCCAAATTAAAGGCAGACTGATTGAGCGTGATGCATCCACAGTGCACTGAATCAAAATTGATTTATTCATGAATGAGTCACATTTTTAACATTGGTGATCTTTTCTGTAAATATTGTGCTCCACATGTTCATAGAGCCCAGAAAAGGGGCGCATTTCAGCAAAGTGTGCCTGAAGTAAGCAAACGGGAATCTTTGACATTTAGTAGGTTAAGTAGGTTTCACATTTTTAGATATTTTTCAGGCATTCATTGGACATACTAATGTATGTGTAATTTATAAGAAAGATTTTTCTCCCCTCTCTCAATTTTTAATAGCAAAGTGTCTGTTTGAGATAACAGGGATTCAACTGTTTCTAGCTGCTTTCTGCATCCATTGGGATGTTTGGCCTCAACAACAAGAGTTGTTTACATTTAAAAAAAACTTCATATTGACTGATAGTGTTTACAAGCAGATACAGATCCACTGCTGGCAGATTGAGGAGCTATTTAAGTCATTGATAATAAAAAAAACTCAAAAATAGAAAAACTTTAGACCTATTTAATGCACTGAAACATTTTGAGTAGGTGTCAAGTTCTAAAAGAGGAAAAATCCTAAGGTGTACATGAGCAGTTTGGTTTTTAGTCAAAATGCTCACAGACTTCAACTAATTTGGGACATGTGGGACACCAGTCTGTCTTCCCGTTGGTCTGAATCCATGATCATCTTCTGCTCTGGGCAAAGGGCACAATAGCTTTTTTCACTTTATTAAAACTCTTTTTTCCTGCCAAAATGACCATTGAGAAAAATTAAAGCTTAAATCTATTTTTCAGGCATTCATAAAGCATATCAATGTTGCTAAGGACCAACTTGTGCTTTTGGGTTGTTTGTTCCTGCAGGACTGCCTGTGACAGTATGCATTCAACTTCTTCCAGTCTCCACCATTAGCCCTGTTATAAATCTGAGGCCTCTCTTTTCTTTTTAGGCCGAGTCATTCCAGGTAGATGAGGAGAACCAGGCCAACACCCTGGTTTCGGTGGCCCCTTTACCCCAGGAGCCCCTCGACAAGCCCACTGTCAATGGAGAGGCTCCACCGGAAAACGGGACCAACTCGGCCCCCACCACTAATGGACACTCTGCCACCCAGACCCCAGTGGCTGACACAGAGATGTGAACCAGAGCACCCTCGACCAGCTGTTCTACCCATCATCCATTAACCCCTCTGTTTCCTCTGAGTCAAATTCACCCAGAATCTGTCACAACCCTTAGAATTCCACTCTGCACCTCCTCCTCAAATTGCACCACTTTGGATGACGAAGATAATGACGACAATGAAGCAAATGATGAAGAGATATAGGGACAGTGTTTGTAATGTGAAGATTGGCAACTATTGCTGGTGTCAAGAAGAACCCGCTTATGCTGACTGACTGACTGACTGACTGTTCTGACATCAGTCTTATTATGAAAATATCTGTAGAACCATAAAATAATGCCAAATGTTGGTCCCTGACTAATAAGCACAAAATGCTTTATTGCTTTAATTTGCATTTGTGCAGCAGTGAAACCAAGGAAGGAAAACCGTTTAGACATTTTGAGATGTTTTTAAAGCGACTGTAACTTATTGCTTTATGGGGTTATTGCTTTAACATACTGTCCTTAATGAATGAAAAACATTCAGAAAGTTTAAGTTTGCTGGATGTCATTAAGAAATATGTCATGCCATGGCGGGAATTCTTCCCAGGAACCTAAGATCAGCTGACATGATAATAACAGGGAAATATTTGAATGGAAAATAACAAGCATGGCCTTTGGTTTCTGTTGAGAAATGCAATGATGCTACCAACCTTTTAGAAATGTGTACGTTTCCACAAAAAACACAAAACCGTTGTGTGTAGACTTTCAGCCTACTGAACAACACAAACCTCTGTAACTGACCTCTGTTCATAGTTCAATGGGACTAGGTTCAAATTGTATTTTTATTTTGTGTCTGTGGTGGGATTGTCATTATTGTACAGTTTTGTTTCAACAAATGCTACTTGTTCCTACCATACTATCGTTTTAGGGAATGGTGAAGACTAGCAACTTGCTTAAAATCAGACGAAGTTGCAAGGAAGCAGAGAAAATCACTGCTGGGAGTTTCTTTGTGGCGTACACCAGATTCAGCATTCCCTTTTTTTTTTCTTTTGCATTTACTTATGTACTGCATGTGTAAATATGCTTGTTTTTTTCATTTATAAACTGTGATTGTTGACAAAATGTTTCAAAGTTGTGTTCAGGTTGTGTTGCTTTGATTACATTTCATACATCCAAATTCCAACAAAGTTTATTTAAAAGCTTCACATAAATACATTTAGAATGGTAACATACATACAGAGCTTTGCCTCTAAGGGACTGATAAGGGCTCGGTTTGAGAAAAAACTCAGGCTGAATCAAGTTGCAGATAATTGTGATGATGTAATTGTTATAATGATTGACAAATTTAGTAACTCCCATCACTGTCTACATTATACACCTGGAAAAGGAGTCATTAGGGATGCACTTACCCAAATAAACAAAGTGTTGACTATCAGACAGCTCCCTCTTATCTCTGTCCTATGTTCCGCAGCAAGTCATGCAAAGTTATGTGCATAAAAATGCAAACTACACTGAGGGGCAAATCCATTAGTAAAATGTGAAGTCAGTAGAAAAGGGAAAGTGAGGTCAGAAAAGTAGAGATTAAATATGGAACAACTCCTGAGTCACATACATTGTACCAGAGAGAGTTCAAGTATACAGTTCAATATTGAGTCACACTCTGTCACAGTGTTTAATTACCACTCATGATAGTTTGAGATCGAATCCCTTTAGATTAAAGCCATAAAACTTTTCATAAGCACAAAAAAAAAAAGGTGTGTCAGGATAAATGGGACCATTAGCAATCCACATTAAGCTAATCTTTAGTTTTTGCTTTCCTTTGGGGTTTATTTGCAACTTCGATTGAAATCTTCCGCATTTAAACATGTCGAATTTGACTGTCCTGAATTTGCATCCGTACATCTGCCCTCCACAAAGATTTTCATAAAGTCAAAGAAAACCTGTGATTGGCTGCTTCGGCTCATAAGGGTCTCCTCAAGTGTCTTTTAGACAGCTGGCACGATCTACTAACGCCACTGAGGGCAACTCTTATGACAACAATCAGTATGAAGACAAGCTGTCTCAAATTCCTCCTCCTCACAGGACTCTTCAGTGGGTCTCTCTGTGCCATCTTTGGAGAGGATATCTATGTCAAGGAAGAAAGAACTTGGCATCAGGCCCGGAACTACTGCAGAGATCATCACACAGATCTGTCCTTAATGATCAACCAAGACCGTAGTAGCAAAGTAGTCTGGACTGGTCTCTACAACCACACCAATGGCGTTTGGCTGTGGATAAATGGGAAAACTGCTGCGTTCGTCGACTTGAAGCCTAAGGATGAAGCTGACGTCTGTGTGAAAGAGTCTAACGAAAAACTGCAAACTACAAGCTGCGACGAGAAATTGCCCTTCTACTGCTTTGAGAGCAGGCTGGTTTTGGTGAAAGAAAATAAGACCTGGGAAGAGGCAATGGCGCACTGTCGCAGCACGGGTAAAGAACTTGTCAGCCTGCCCTCCGAAGCTGCCGTGGGTGAGGTCCTGCTGTCAAGCATGAGGGCCCAGACGGCTCAGGTGTGGAGCGGTCTTCGTTACCTTGGCGACAGCTGGCTGTGGGTGGACGGGACTCGTTTAGAGTACCAGCCCTGGGGACAAGGGGAGATTCCTGAGTGCCCTGCCTGGACCCACCACTGTGGAGCCCTCTCACTGGCGGGACATTTGGAGAGCCTGGACTGCTCCAGCCAACTTAACTTTATTTGTTATGAAACTAAAAGCTCCGGTTAGGAGATACCAGCCTATTAAGGATCAACCAGTTTTACTGATGGACATTACTATATTGTAGTAGTTATAAAAATTAAATATGTTGACAAAATAATATGCTGTGTCCATGCAGTTACACTTAGAAATGAATAGTTATTCTGATTTTCATGTAATGCTAGCCCACGTGATTGCATGCCTAATTATTTAGTCACATTAATTCTATTTATTCCGTTGACTTTCTTTACCTCCTTGTTCTGTAACTTTCTTCTCATATGTATTGTTTCGTTAATTTATTCATGTGAGTGCAGAATAATATACACAAACTACACTTAAAAATGACTTGCATTATTGCATTAACAAGTAAATTAATGTTTTTACTTGACATCTCTGTGATTCTTTGACATCACACCTATCCATAAACACAGTCTGTATATGGTGCTATGACACCTGTTGTCCCCTCTCTCATGTGCTATCAACTCTTGATATGAGGCTGCTTCAGCTGTTTGCAAAATTTAAATCAGTAGGTGGGATAAGGAGAATTGGTTGATTAGATGACAAATATCTTCCAGACATTCAAATGAGAAATGTTACATTGTGGTAACAGCTGCAAGCCCATGATAATGAAAGGTGCACTAACTTTGACTATCCTTACTTCAGTGGAATTTGTCCACTCTAAAAGATCTAAAATCTTTAAAATTTCGCTCTGAACAGATAATTATATATCTCATAATAGAGCAGATATAAAAATCAGCAGCAGGACATATAAATTGTTGATAAAAAAGATATGGAAGCTGTTTCTCAAAAACATTGTTTTCCACATATGACAAAAACAAAACATACTATACAACATGTAATTGCAGCTCCAATTAATAATGGACCGTTTCTTGCAGCTTAAAAGTGACCCTCTGGCTCCCAATTAATTCACACAATGCTTAGTTACAAAGCCATCTGGGCAGGTGTGGATCCACTAAAGAGGGAGCTCACACACGGGCAAAGGCTGGCAGGTTCTGTGTGTTCATGTACAGCACATTAAAGCCACTCCAGTCACTCCGGCAGAAGTGACCTTTTTCAGCTCTTGTTGCTGCATCCTGACAGCCTATACATGTTTGCCGGATGGTTCACTTAGCGAGCCAGCTGGGGGAGAGGCTGCCGCTGTCTGTGCAGCTGCCTCAAAGACCAGGGGGAGCAAATGTCAGCACCATTTCCTGCTAGCAGATTGGCTATGACTCTGAAAAAGGCGGCACCGGTCCATCACTGTAATATCTAAAGGTGACGTTAGCAGTTTCAGTCACATCAGCTCTCTTTAAAAAAAATAAATAAAAATAAATAAATAAATATATATATATATATATATATATATATAAAATATATATATATATTAATTAAAAATTAATTAATTAAAAATTATATATATATTAAAATATATATATATATATATATATTAAAAACAGGCTTATTACACATAACAGCTTGTGCCATATTGGTTCACATCAAGTTTGGAACTAGTAAACTAGTACTAAATAATAAAAAGGGAATAAATCATCTTAAGGATAGCGAAAAGTAATTTTAGCAGTAATGAAATTGGTTGTTGTAATGCATCTCTCGCATAGATATAAACGTTCTGTCTTTGTTTCCTGTAAAGCATTATTTCTACTATGTCTCCATCTATTGGGGATCTGTTGTTGCTTCAGCTGACAGGCTGGTGTTCAACAAATACGCTAAATTCTAGAACTCATCAGGGCCAGCACAACCCATTACTCAGATGAAAGGCTGTGGGAGTGTTAAAAAAGAGAAAGAAGTGGTTAATGTACCGTTATACTGTCATGAAGGTCCCAGCAGTTGATTTCCCGCCAAAAAACCCGGCTCAAATACCGTAAATCGTTGTGAAGTAGCCCAATGATTCACTTCAGTTACCGTAAATGAAACTAGTAAACAAGTGAGTGAAGTATTGTTTTGTAATGTGTTGGCCATGTCTACTCGGACCACATAATTAGTCATCCAAACCGTTGTGTTTTTTTTCTAAACCACACGGATTTCCCCCCAGAAAGTGGCTGGACGAGGTCCTAATCTTAATACCATGAAATACGGCAACTGTTGTAAACCACGGTACAATTCCGTACTACAACGAAAACCTCTACAGCCACTTGAAATAGAAGGAAAAGTACTCGCACGACGCACACGTTTGCCAAAACGTCGTAAATATTCTGGCCTTACACTGACATCTAGTGGAGCAGGGATGACATTGCAACTGTGATTTTCTTTTTTCATACTGCGTTACAAGACATTGGAACACAGACCTTACGAAATCAAGTCAATCATGAACAACTTAAATATTATTTCCTGCCATATTCAGTTGTTGTTTTTTATATATGTTTCCCAATTGTGGCGTAAATAGGCTCTTATTTTTGTCTGTAATATGTGTTGTGAACCTGTTTGTGTTGAAACATCTCCAAGAAATCAACCGCAGACCCCAAGTTGAGGTTATTTTTATGTTTATTGGCAGCTTTCAGTGTCGATGTGCAAATCCTAAATCAAGATCTATACATATACCGATACAGTTTTAACATTGGTTATCCAGATTTTATCGGATAAATCTCCTTTCTCTGTCTTTTATAAGGATTTCATATGACTATGTGGCTTGTGTTTTCGTTGTAACATCTTTTTCCCAAATTAATTGGCAAACGAGACTCGGCACGACATCTGGTTGTTGCGTCAAAAGCAAGTCGTTTACGGTATAACGGCGCCCCATTACCATGTGATTTCGCGATGTTTGTAAACATGCGTCAGCCACATGTGATTCTGGCGATGAGGAAAGAGTCCGGAACCTGCTCGGCCAATGGGCGGCCGGGGGAGTGTCAGGGGCGGGGCCCCCGTGTTGCGCTATGGAAAATCGTTAAGGGATACACAGTGACAAACGTGCGCTCCGAGACTGATAATAGCGACAATAAGGCTGAAACGCGAACGAGGTGGAATATCCATTCAGTGAGGGCTGGGTCTGGCTGACGCCGGCCGGGGGAATGGCTGACAAACCTCGACACAGAAGCAAAGCAGCCTTTGGGATAAACACGTAAGTTATTTATGTTATTACAGGGCCAAAGCCACATAATGCTGCGTATGTTGCGTAGAGAATACCACTATGTAATTCATGACCACTGGCGTGCTGGATGAAAAGGTAAGAATAAAGCTCAGGGGCGCTTGTTTGAAGTGTAATCCAGAAAGAACAATGAAACAAAAAATAAAGTGATGAATTCTCGGGTCGTTGGCTCGCGAAAAGGGTTTGTGCGCACTTTTCTACTCTCATAATGTTTCATCCCCTCGATTTGACAACAGGTAAATTAAACTGCGTCAGCGCGAAGCCACATGAAAATCCAGAGGGAATTTCCGCTGCAATGGTCGAAAACACTGCGACGGCATGACGGCGTAGTTGCGCACGGCCAGAAACTTAACTTGTGCCCCGATTTTACCGATTAGACGCGGATGTAAACAAAACGTGGAATCGGCAGAGATGGCGTGTCAAGGAAGAGCTCGGAATAGGATGCTGCGCAAGAGATGGATAGTGCGTAATCCTGTTGTGGGAGAGGACGATGTTACGCAGTACATATTGACACGATCATTTACCACCCCATGGCCTCATGGGCTTCTTTGACAGTGTTACCAGAAACGGGGGGGGTAGGGGGCAGTTTTCACAGCAACAATCACTTGTACGCTTGAAAAACATGCTCATAAATCGACGCGAGAGGGTTTGTGGCTGTTTGGGTGGTTTGGTAGGAAATAGAAACTCAAAGCTTTACAGCGGGCCTCGCAGTAATGACGCAGCTTTATTTAAGTTTCAGGTGTCAAACATCATATGCTGCGTCACAGATACCTCAGGAGGTCCTTGATAGTATTCTAGATTTAAAGTGCGCACTTGATATTTTGAAAACAAGCAAAGCTTCCCGAATACAGGGGGTGCTATTGAGCACCAGCTTTTCTTGTGGAATATATGTGCTGCTGTGATGAAGTTGACACATATGCTGTATTCCTCCTCTCATCTTTATTTAACACTGTTTTAACTTTTTATCCCTTGGTTCTTGTTTTGCCCCACGTTCATTTGGTGGCGTAGTCAGTTCCGCTGTGTGCCGTTTACTGAATTAAATCAAAGTTTTGTGAATCAACAGCTGAGTTGTAGCTGGCATCCTTGTTACCATTCAAGAGCAATCCATTCCACACATTTGTCATCGTAGAGGCTGGAGCTCAACGGGACATCGACACACTTGATGTTACGGCGCCGCCGTGGTTGGCAAAGAGGCAGCCGGCCTTTCGTACCTTCCTATCCGCACCTCGTAGGAAACCGATGTCCACCCCACTGCTTACATGCCAAAGAGACGGGAGTCAAAGTGCTCCATCACTCCCCCCCCCGAGTGTCTGAGGTGAAAATGAGACACGCAGGAGGAGCGAACTGGGCCCTGCCAAATGGATTTGTTCAGTCAGAGGGTGAATCAGCAGTGGTCCTTATGTGTTGCTAAACCACTGGCAAGAAAATGTAAGAAGAGAGAAGGGGAGGGTAGCTTCAGAACTTTAATTATGCGTACCGAGAAGAAATGTGACTCTCAAGGAAATGTTCTTATGGCAGTTTTGAAAGAAAAAACAACAACTTGAGGTTCTGGGAAGATGCGTGAACAGACTACTAAGTGAGCATCAAAAGCAGTTCCAAAGCAGATTATATACATTTTTTCAGTGACCAAATCGAAGATTATCAGAATATGCTGTAAAGATTGTGAGGATCGTGTCCACAGCAGTCAACGTTAACTATGTCTTCTGAAACTGACCAATAGAACAAGTGACCCACTTTCACAGACAAGAAGAACGTGACCTCAATAGTTATTTGGCCTTTTCTTTTTGGGGAAAAGTGCTGCCTCTCGACTTGAACAAATATAGGCAGTCCAGGGAGATCGGATTTCTTTTGGAAATTTCCCGGAAGAAAAAAAAAAAGTGTTACAGACGCCAAACAAAGAGGTGGATTTTCAAATGACGCTGGTGGTTAGAAAGCCGATACAAAAAAAAAAAAGCGTCTGGGTAAAAATAAAAAAGAGAGTGTTTTCCGCCAGTCGCCAGCATCACCTGTAGCCCACGTAAGCCATCGGAGAAAACAAAGAGCGACCCTGTGCCTCTTAAAACAGAACCCCTCCTACGCCGAGATTATAGAATAGAAAGTGGCACAGAGCCGAGAGATGACAGTGCTAAAATTAAACCCGGAGCACTGCTGGCCTTGCTCGATCACGATGTATTAATAGACAAGTGTGAGGCAGCATTCGTTCCCAGGTAGGAAACCTTATGGGCGGCAAAATGTGTGTTTGAGGGCCGGCCATGAAACCAAAAGAAGTGCTTCCCTCATTCGTCCATTATTAATGGTGAGTTTTCTTTGTGTGGTTTGATGTGTTTGCTTTTGGGAAGGAGGGCAGCGTGTATAAAAGTGACACAGTGACATAGCCTTTTTAGTGTTCTTTTTTGTATTTTTTATTCCTTTTGCTTTTGTCCACGGTCAGGATTTCCTCGTCTCAGAAACTGAAAAAGCTCATTCGCTTCCTGGTGATCACCTACTGTAGTTAGTTTAACTCATCGCTTGTCAGCGAGGCATCTGATATTTCCCAACAGGCAGAACGAGAGCCAGAAGAGCGTGACAACGTGTTGATAAACTCCTCCGTCCGCCGCATTTATTTTCTCCCATTATGAGGCAGGGCGGACAAACAGAGCGCGCCGGGGCTCTTTGGGACGTGTTAAGGCCCCCCCCCCCCCACCCCCCCTTCTCCAAACACATCACAGTCCGTGGAGCTCAGGGAAAGGTGACGCAATGTTAAAGGAAATATCCCAACTATTGTGGGATCCAAACATTCGGTGCTATTAGGACTCTGTGTGTACAGGGAGAGCGAGCAGGAACTGACGTCTCACTGGTCCTGTCAGGCATCATGTGACTCTTTTGTAATTCTACTGACACCACCAATCCAAAGCAGTAGACTACAACTCCAGAAACATATAATCAAGTTAAGAAATCTTTCTCATATGCTCCTGCTCAGAAAACGGTTCTAAAAATCTTTTAAATATGAGGCATTAGGCCAGTTAAACTGTATTTTGCCTTTAACGGCAGGTGCTTGAAACACAGTACCTTGATAAGGTTGCCTCTTTCACTCCTGATAAATTAGGACCTCTAATCTATAAGAGGATTAACCACCAACCCTGTTTACATGTGCATCCATGCTCAAAGCTCCGCCCCACGCTGTTCGACACGCACAATGGTGACACACACGCAGGCATTCGGTGCTGGTTTTACGTCACCTGCTCTAATGGGACCCAACCCAGTGGCACTCTCCCGGTAACACACATCGCCTGCCAACAAACAGCCTGCTCCGTCAGCTGTACAACAAACCTCTTCACCGAAGGAATATGCCACGTCACCAATCGTCGGAAAAGACACATTCGCTCGGCGTGCTTCTGTCAAACATTGTTCTCGTTGTCAACTCGCCGCCGTCTCTTGCTTATTAAAATGCACAAAAACACAGCGTGCAGTTTGATACGGCCGGAAAGCGAGCGAACGTCGCACAATTCACTTTTGTTTGGGTTTAAAAGGGGCTGATGTGCCTTTAACAAGCTGTAGATGGTCAGGTGACTCGGCAGAAAAAAAAGAAAAAAAAACCCAGCTTCAAGACAGTGAGCAGCCTCTGCACAGACAATAGACAGTGAAAAGAGCTCGCAGTTAGACTAACATGCCAGAACAAAAGAGGAAGAGATGGGTATGTAGAGAGAGGTTCACAAATAGTAATGCGACGTGTTCAGAATACACAAGTGGAATAAAGGACGTAAGGAGTGCTCTGACCTTTAGGCCACAATGGCTGTCTGGTTTAGTTGACACTAAAGTCTTGTAAATAGTGGCAGAGCCTGTTAGAGGAGAGGAAGTTTTGAGTCAAAGTAGCTATCCTCACGACAGCGTTTCCTATCAAAAAACTCCCTAATTAGATTAGCAGTTCCTAAAATATAGCCCAGCGAGTGCATTTGCTTTTGTTTTGTCTTAAAGCCGAAGACACCAGACAGCCATTGAAGAGGATTATGGAGCGACTGACAGGGAAATGGTCCCCGAAAGACACACGAAGGTTTTTGGATTAGTTGCTACATCATCCATTCCCACCAACAGGATAACGGCGTCTGAGACACCGACAGGGCGGCATAATGGTTGATGTCAGAGCCGCTAATAGGATACAGCAAGTTTTCATATTCATCGCCCTAGTTTTGTTCCGTCATTTCAAGGGATAAATGGGAGAATTGAGCGTCTGATGAGGTCTCAAATGAGTTCGGTAAACGTTCTGTTCTCTGCGTGAGTCACAGACGACAGCGGCTCACGCTAATGAATCTTCACGCATTTCGGGACCTGGTACCCAGTGCCAGTCTATTCCCATGTCTTTTCCTTTTCCCACCAACTCGTGCCCTTCCAGTGGAAGCTGCCGAGCTGTTGCCTTTTCCTTTGATGGGCTGGACTTCCAGCGACGAACGGTCTAAGTCTGCTTTGGTTTGTGATTATTTGCTGCTCAGTATCTGTTTTTAAGTAATTAAAGTGATAATGAAGTCGTAAAACATTCTTTAACACAATGTCGGCACCACACCTTTTTTTAAAAATGTGATATTTCTATGCAAATCAATTTCCTGTTTCCTGCCCTGAGAGGAACAGCCCGCAATAAGTAGAACATATCGGTGACATCAACAGCTGTGCTGGACTTTTCAGCAGTACAAAGAAAGCAGCAAAACTAATTCTGATCGTGTCAGAATTTTGTACATTCTGTAATTAAGTCGACATGTCGTACATCCCCATAACTGACTGTCTTTTTTTTATTTTTATATCATCATGCAGGTCAGTCGAAAAACGTTTTATTCAAATGGCACCTGACTTTGGGCTTTGTGTTCTCCTCAAGCTAGCCTTCCCAGGAAACTGGTTTCAGATGGTGTCTTAGAGTCTAAAATCCCATCTAGCACCATTTGAAATCGGTGTTCTTGAGCAGGAACATGCCACTAGTCTAGAGGAACATCTCATCAGAGTGGCCGTTTGGTGTTCTTGGTATATTTATACATACTGTATGCACGGATAATTTCTGTAAAGCGTCTCACTGCTCACTCCCTCCATCAGAAAGACAACAGCTTTGGAGCCCCGTCCTCTGACACCAGACCCCCATCAAGGCTGACCGTTTTCCACTGGTGCTCAGAGTTTCCATCGTGTCTAGCACCATTTGAAATCGGTTACAATGTGGAGGGACAGTCGACCGGCGTCCGGCTGCTTGTTGAAGCTCCCTAAAGCGCCAGAAGATGGCAGCCTCGCACCTTCAGTGATCCGAGGCCCAAGTCAGCAGAGCTCTGGAAATATTTGCTGCCGAGAAAGAGGAAGTGCGGCAAAAAAGTTTGGAAAAAATAACAGGATTTTTTTTTGTTTCAAGGACTGTTTTGGTTCCATCTCCTCGTTTCCCATGCTGCTCCCAGTCATCCGCATACATGATCCCTGTAACAACGAACTGATAAAGAGACGGTTAAAATGTTTCCAGTTTTCTGCCAGCAGATCTCTACTTCATTGCAATTTGTGCCAATGATCATCATGCCTTCCATCTGTCATCACTATTAAGTGTCCTTAATTAGGCTTTGAGGATTAGAAACAAAAAGAGATAGAGTGAACATTTTAGACATGGCCTGTCATTTCTCCGACTTTACAGCGGAAGAAATGATTTTGAATTATTGAGCTTTCCATTCATTTAGAACATGTCATATTTTAATGCATGCACGCCTGACTAACATTCTCATGCTCCATTTCCTTGAGAAGATGACAAACAAGCTCCTATATTAGCCTCTCTTTCACCCTCAACACATGTCAGAGCTGACACGTGAAACAATACAGATGTCTTTTTGGGCTCAGCATTGATGATTCTCAGTCAAAACCAATGAATGAATTAACCCACTATGTCAAGTTTATCCACCACAGTTATGCGACTTTTAAATATTTTAATATGCAGATGAAGGAAGATAACATGAGGTAATGAGGAAAACCTCTTGGGAATCTGTACGCTGGCTCTCCGCATACTGAGTGAAACGTTTTGTTACATATTCATTATGTGAGACTTAAATTAACAATACGACGGCTCTATTTCGAAAAATAGAACTGTGCGGATGCAGTTCCTTGTTATCCTTTTAATTGTGTGTATGTTTTTATTCTATATTCTTAAACCACTTTATATGTAATGTACTTTGATGGAATAAAGGACATTTACTGTAAGAATATAAGATTTTTTTATTATTTTAATCAAGATATGATGAATGTTTAAAGTTCTGTAATGTTGCCATCACTGTGTTAAACTGAATTGATACTAGATCATATTCCGGTAATTATTGAAAGGTTTAAATTTAACCCAGTTTGTCAGTTGATTTTTTTTTCAAATTCATTGAATCTAATTAATTTTGTTGTCTTATTTATTTATTATTATTAAAGAGATAAACTTGACGTTTAAATATCCGGTTTGGCGTGAATGTGCTGAGATACTGCTTTTGTGGCGTGGGAACAATGGAAATGATGACGTCACTGGGAGTGTATTCAGGTAGCTCAGGTAAGTACATGTGAACCCATAGCAACAACAGAAACCGCCAGCCAACATAAAAACATTTGGGATACAGAGACATGGAGAAAAACTCCACCTGTTGTGAGGAACCCCTCCAGTCTGGCCTCCTGTGCTGCTCTATCTGATTCTGTAGTGGGAAACAGAAAGAAGTTGGAGGCAGTGCTCAAATTTCTTTCCCTCACATTCCCCATGAAAATCCACTCAAAAACAACCTCCACCCTCTTTCCCCTTTAATTGCTCAGCAACCTCTAGATGGAAACAACCTTCTCAGTTGCGTGGTTACATAATAGATACCAATACTTGCCTGGTTTGCTAAAAAAAAACATATCTGCATTCTTCTATCAAATGTGCTGTACAAATAAAGTGCCTGACCTAACATAATACCACCAGTACAGCATCTAAATGACTTTACTAAAACGTTGGAAGAGCTCTATCATCGTCATCAAACCTATAGAATAGCAAGAAAGTTATTATTAATATTACTATTATTAGTTACAGACCAGGCGCAGAACCCAAAACTTAGGTTTCTTCCAAGTTGCCGATGCCAACTGTGACTGGCTGACTGCTACAAACCTTCAATCACTTTGAATATGATGTGGCTCTAGCACCACCAGTACCCGAAAAGTCTTAGTGAAGTTTTTCAAATTACTCTCTGACTTGGAAAAAAAAAATCGCATTGATCATCTCAAAAAGAGGTAGATGCTTTGTTGTGTCATATGCCACAACCCCCCTGATGATGTCACAGCATACTTTATAAACAAGAGTGTTATGTAGAGTTGGACCGAAATGGCTTAGTATGCCTAATGGCTAAATATTAATCTCAACTTCTCAGCTTGACCTTATTTTATCTATGTTCTGTGCCAGAAAGTATGTGGGAAATTCAGAGGGAAAGAGTTTCTATGTCAACTGAAAACAAACCACTTGCTTGCCATTGACTATTTTTTTTACTTTGGAGAAGATCTGAGTCATAGGGAGTGCCCAAAGTAAACATGACGTCATCACTGTAGATCTGGGCTTCAACAATCTGTTCTGTGGTTTGCTCTGCCTGTTTTATGGGTGACTGGTAGCTTTGGTTACACTTTACTAGTCAGACTTTCCCCTGACCTCTGCAGACTTGGGAGGAACCTTAAAAAATTACAGTTAAAAATACATTTTGGTGAGAGCCCACGTGCAGCTGAGGCACTGAAATAATAAAAACAGAATTATGGAGGTACATTATTTCTAATTCGAGGAGTACAGCTGTGCTTTTGAAGGAAGAAATATTATAGTCTTACACAAATAGCAAAAATATACTATCTTGCTTTTTAAATTCTTTTCTACCAGCTGATGCACTGAGTTGGTTTTTATCTTTTATTTATTCCACATGTACTTACAGGCCAAGTTCCACAAACAATACAGTTATTTTCAAATCTCATAAATAAATGTTTCATTTGAACTTGCACTAGAACATATAAAAGATGAAAAACTTTTTATTATTTAATGAACGCATTCAAAGCAAGTAAAAAAAAAGAAAGGAATCTTTATCGGTGGCTGGAACCCACTTTATTCCAAACAAAAATGTCATAAACAGTTCATATCTGAGGAAACTAATCAGAGTCTAACTGAAATTTGTTTTTTGTGTTTTGTTCTTTGATGAGTTTTGGACTTCAGACTTTAGCAACACCTTTCAACAATAAAGTTTTGCCGATAGTGATAATATGCAGTTTGGCATTGTCTTATCTAAGTATGGAAAGTCTTGCTGCCGAAATGAAACCATATGCTACTTTAAAGTCTGTGTAAATGTTTGATCATTTCCAGATATGAAGGTTTCCAGTTCTTAAGGCCCTAATGGACCCACTGGACCTTAGCTCTGATGGACTCTCTCCACAGACCATATGTAGAAATGTTTCTGAGCCCATGCAGACAGAAATAGAGGGTGGTTACTGGGACCATCCACAAAGCATTTGATTATCTTTTGATACATAGATTAAAAGTAGCTTGAAGTTCAGACTGGCTGTATAAGTCAAACTAAAAAAATCAATATGGATGATGCCTGTTAGCATTTACTGTGACAACACACAGATGATGCATCTGTTTTTGATCTAGTGCCAAGTACGAAGAGGGAAGCGTTTATGTCTTGTTTGTCTTGAGCTTAAAGATCTTCATCCGCTCTTCTCATAAAACCAACTCTAGAGAGGGGCCGTAAATCGAACGCCAATGAAGTCTCTCCTTCTTTTTCACACGGGATATTTAAATCGCAATCCAGTCGGAGCTAAACCATTAAGCATTGCGCTTTGCATAACCAGTGATTCAGCGGCTTTACGTGGAGCATGGGCAGAGCTCTTTGTTCCAGATGGGCTGGAGGGTTTACTCTACAGGGCCACATGATTAGTCTGGGCATGTGCGGTGGATTTTCTTGATCTCACTAGTATAACTGAGTCATTTCCGCTCCTTGAGACACCAACATCTCTCCATGTTTAACTGGAGTGGGGTCATGAGAGCCTGCTTACTGGTCGCAGATTTGACAGTGTACACATAAAAACTCAACGTACTTCAGATGTAGACACATTTAATGTATATAATCCCAAATGTCTATGCATTTTTACCTCAAACAAATGCACAAACAATTGTGAAGGACAGAGTGTAACCATGCAGTAATGGTCACAATTACTGTAGTTTAGAACTACATGTATTTCCTCTGAATTATCTGTCAATAGTTTCATGGGCAGGGTTCAAAAGTGCTTTGCTGAGATAAAACATAACTGAACGTGTTAGGTATTGGAGAGAGATCTCTTTCCTGTTCCTCCCAAACAGGATAGGGACCCGCGTCACTTTAGTGGAAACTGAGCAGGTGCTGTCAGACATATCACAGCTCCGATTGTGCTTCCTCTCAACCTCCATTTTTTTAAAGATTTCCTTAGTTTACCCTTGAACTAAAATTCTGGGCACTGGCAAAGATAATATTTCAGACTTCTTTCCTTTGATTTATTGCAGGGAGGATACGTGTTATCCAGGAAGGGTGCGAAACTATGCTTAAGCAATCGAAAAACATGCTATGAAAGAAGGGATCAACTTCTGTTCCTGGATACATTTAATAAATATGACTGACTCCACAACGTGCGAGCAGTGATTAGATTATGTTGTACAACACGGGAAAAATGTCAGACACTGAGTCAGAGGGTTAGGCTCTGTGGTGACTGAGAAATCTAAACTGAAATGGGTGTTTTCCTGCCTGGTGTCCAGAAAAACTGCTCTAATTGCTGTGGGTTGACCCTCTTTGTTTGGTCGAGATATTATTTTCTGATTAAAAGATGGCAGGACTGTTCTGAACTAAACAAAAACCTGAGACAAATCCTTCTTTCATGACCACCAGGGTTAGATTTGTTTCACCAAAACATTATTCACCTAAGATCAAGTGTACCAATTTTAGTTTTCTCAACTTTCCTCTGATGAAACGGCACTACTTGATATTTCATTAGCTCAGTTTTAGCAGTACCTTCAAACAAATTTGACAAGCCTAAGCTCTTGTATAAGTCAAAAACAAAGAATGTTAAATTTTGGCCTGGTTTTGGAGTGTTGGTCTTGTTTTTAGTGGAGTTATGATCAGTTATTTACCTATAGCCAGCCTACCGTGACCTAAATTATTAGATCATGTGGTGATTTGAATGATCGAAAATGGGATTTGCATAAAATCCTAACCTGCTATTGTTATCAGCAACATAATCCAAATTTTAAGCCAAAATAGAGTTGAGTGTTTTAATAAGGCTTCAACAATAGCATCTTAATGGATCGAGCATATCTCACCCCTTCTTCTAAAATATATTCTTTTGTTTAGCTGTCAGACATCAGCCAAAGCCAAGCCAAGGAAAAAGAGGATTTGCGTTTTAACCATCAAACCATTTAAAGCTTTTTGAGGGTATTATTATCCAGGAAGATAAAAGCTAATTACACAATGCGGTTCTTAATTACTATGCTGTTAACCCTCCCAATAAGGACACAGAAAGGTGAATACAAATAATACCAGCAAAATACCAAAGAACTATTCCCAAAGGTTCAAGTAGCTGTCTGTTTTATGAAATCACTGATGGCCTACTGGACTTTGTTTTGCTCTGGTCCTTACTGGTGTGTTAACATTGAGAAAAATGGTTTCATCAGACTGCATCCAAATCCACATTGCCTAATGCAACCCAATCCAAATAAGACTCGGCTCCAATGTCTCCAGTCAGCAACAACTATTTTTCAATACATTCTTTTATGGCAGAGCTGAAAGTGGTTAATGATGTTTAACAAACATAACCACAATTCTCGAGGCTTCATAGCAAAACCACAGATCCCTCTGCTCGCATAATGAACTGTCTTTGCTCTTAAGTCAGAATAAAATGCAGTGATAATTACTGCATCCCCTCTCTGTAACATTCTTCCTTTCCACAGACTACGTCAAAGCATTTCTTTCATCGATATAGCTGAAATTTGACACTACAGGAGGATGGGGTAAGAAAGACTCTTCCGAGATTCCAAAAAGGCAAATGAACATAACAGCCAGGGGGTTTCCCTCTACTGCAGTCCACCCCCATAACAGGATAATTAATTGATCCTTTTTCTGCCTTTGCAGAGAAGACATTATTTAGGTGAACATAAAAAGCTACATTGTAAGAACAAAAAATACTTTGTGTTTTTTGATGATTTTAAACAGTAAAGCTGCCTTAATCTTGTAAAGTTTCTTGACAAATAAGGAATCTAAAGTCTTACACTTAACCCAATTCATTTCTGCTCTATAACAAATTTTTTATTGCTTTTTTTTTCTTCTTAAAACGATTACCCCTCATGTTTTAGATGACAGTTGTGACCCTGAAGGCCTCACCAAAGGAAGAAGTCCTATAGGATTCTTTCTCATGCTGCTCAAAGAACCTGAGAACAATAGACAATCGTGAAAAGAAAGTCAGGAGGCGAAGAATGTTACTGATGATATCTTTAACTGCTACCAATGCAGTCTGCAGGCTGAAATGGTCTCATTGTGTGCTCCTTGAATAACTCCTGTCTATATCCAAATCAAACATGGCTAAGATTTTTGACGCAAGACAAAAAGTTGTGCTAAAAATTCACACCGCAGAGAGACCGTTTTAAAGTGTTTACTTAAGTTTACATAAATAATGCATCACAATATTAAAGTGAAATAAAAATATTTACAAAATCGAGTTAATACGTCACTAAAAAATTATAAAAAATATACAAAAAGTGCCTTTCATCAATAGGTTTAGAAATGTCTTCTTGGATTTCTGATAATATACAGCAGGTTTCATCATCTGCTTGATATAGTGCAAATGTCTTAGGAGTGAGTGTTCTTGCTTTCCCCGATGGCCCTCCGAGTTTGTGGGCACGTCGTTCTTCTGTAACAGATGCTCTAACAGATAGGCACAGTTCCATTCACAGAGCTGCTGTTGATAAGAGATGAGGGGAAAATTGTTTAGTTTGAGCTCCGTTCCCAAAGTGCAGAAGAAGGTAGAGCAAACGTTCCTCCTTCTTTTTATTTACCCGCACAAAATATATATATCAATAATTGGTTATTATATATATGTATCTTATATGAATATAGATTTTTTATTTAAGTGTAGATTTATTGAGGACTTAAGCGTATTTATGGCATATTTCTTTGGTTCTATAGTAATAAATGAATAAATAATGTATAGATACCTGAGTGAGGGAGGCAATCTAAAGATTTTGGAACTGTAATAACTCCGGCTTCAGGTCTTCTCTGGTGTCATATGAGCTACAGTTTCATCAAATAAGGAGTTTGTGTCAGAATGATGGAGTTATGTCAGTTTCATGTTGAAAGTTTATTAGTTCTTTACTGCAGACTGCCTGACAGGATGTTAAGTGTTAGTCATTGTGATTAGCACAGAAGACGCACTTTAAAAAATGTAAAGAAAAAAGTCTGGCATGAGAAAAGACTTTCACTTGAACAATCAGGTTCAGATTTAGTCTCTTGTTGAAACTTAAATGTTAACGTTTTGATTAAGACGCATCCATCTCCAGATATGATGCATCTGTCATCACATTAATGGCAGAATTTAAAATGTCTAATCTACAATCTTGTTTCTGCGTGGCTTGTGTGAGACGGTTTCATCAAAGGATTCCTGTTTCCTGTTTACTTCCGTCATTCCTCAGCAGTCCTGACTGATGACTAACTATATTTCCTTTTGTGGTGCTAGAGTGAAAAATCACCGGAGAATCTGAAACTGCTGGAGAGTTTTGGTTAGGGGAATGACCTCAGATCCTGTTGTGTAGATAGAAATATATTCTAACATCTGATAACACCATGAATGGGGTTAATTGGATTGTGCATTCATGGTGCGTGTACATGTGTAAACTTGAAGAGGTAGAAATTATTATGTTTAAGGCATGCGATAAGTTGAATATAAAATATCATATCTCACCCTTTTCTTCTTCGACAAAGCTTGCGTACAAAGAACACAACTATGCACGTGACTGAAAAAAAAAAAGAAAAAAAGCATTTTAAAAACGTTTTTGTATTCAAAAGCAAAAATGATTTAAATGCATTTTGGTGGGAAAATGACAGCTCACCTAATGTGACGACGACCACGCTGATTATAACCGGTGCACTACCTGGAAAAATGATGGAAATGAAGTCAAATGTAAAAGCAGTAATCACATGGTTCATTTGCTTCTTCAGGCTCCAGTAACTCACCATCAGAACTGTTGGCATTTATAGTCTCATCACGCTTGTCTGCCAGGATAAAACAGCAAGATTAGTATAAAAACTATTTAAATTGTGGAAGAAATGGCTGATTTAATTGGAAACCCACATTTACTAACTGTTTTTAAAACATTGTGTTTAAAAAGTATCTTTTTAAACCCAAGTGTCTCTACAAGTCTTTCTAAAATGTCCCATTTTTCTAGATTTCAGATAACCTTTCGGCTAACACATAAACAAACAAATCATTGGGTTAAAAAGAACACAGTGGAACTTTAGGAAACACTTGTACTGGCTCTCTGGTAAAACCTTAAAAGAAGAATGGAAAAGGTTGTACCAATTGGGCTTAAAATTCTTGAGCCAGCAGTAAATAGTCAGAGAGATCTGGCATGTTTTCTGAGACTATAAAACCATCTATCTGCAGACAGATTGTGTTGAATGTGTTTTATTTATCATGCCTCTGCCCTGGCTCAGATCAATAGAAGAAGTTCAGCAAAACAGAGAACAGATGTGTTTGTCAATTCAGTTCATCTTCATCCAGAAAGCATCTAATGGAATTTCCCCAAAAAATGCAAAGACTTGATTGACAGGGATTGTAGGTCCAATTTGTTATATGTTTTAAAGGGCAAGAACATGATAAAAATCAATCCAATTTCAATGTGTAACTTGGCTAATAGTTTAAAGTCAGCTGTACACACTGAAGATATTCATTATCCTCATAATATTAAAGGGTGAACAGAATTCATGCATTTCCTCAAAAATAACAACCACGAATCATATCAAAGCACCAAACTAATATTTACCAAAGAAGTGATTTTTTAAATCATCCAATAATGAAAAAAAATCGCTATGCTAATGACACAGAATGATACAATTGGAAAGAAAACATAGCAAAAAAATCGAACTATTACTCGATCTCCAAGAATTATTTAAATACCTTTAAAAGTAGACGATGCAGTCGACGTGACGCTGGTTATAGCCGCCTCCACATCAGTTGTCAAAGATTTTCTGCCACCTTTTAAGTAAAAAAACATGTCGATTTATTCTAATTTCTTATCAGATTTTGGAAGGCTAAAAGCAGCTATCACACTATAAAAAGACTTTTGTGACTTGGACATCAGGATTTCATACCTTGATTTGAAGGCGAGGTGGTTCCAGGTGTGGTGACTGTGACGGTGGGCGTGGCAGAGGAATCTAAAGAAGTGGACGTTTCTGTGACATGAAACATAATCAAAATTGAACACTTTGGTACCTTTAAATAGAAAGCGAAGGTCTGTTAATGGCAATAACCATTTCAAAGTGATCCGTTCAATAACCCAATTAAGTTTCGATATATACCTTGTATCGATTCGGGAGTTGTTGTTACCATTTCCGTTGTAATTCTATCTTCTGTTGTCACACCTATGAATATGAAACTGCTAAATTTAGCAGAGGTCGGTCAAAGCCGTCATCAGCCTTTTGTGAAACTGTAGGTGGGGCATGCGAGCAGATTCAATCTGACATGCAAATGTGATGTGCCACGTAATGAAAGTCATGCATCGAGCGTTTGCCACTTTATTAACTTCATATCATGGCAAACGAGAAGATAAAATTCAAAAAATTTTCCATACTAAATTGTGTTAGTGAAGGAAAATGGACCCATGGTTAAGGAAAAGGTGCTCATGATCCGATAAGGTCTTAAGGATTTTAGAAATGAATGATTGGGGTAAAAAAAATCACATGACAGAAATGTTAAGTAGACAAATGGTGTGAAATTTGAGCGGGAAAAGCAGTAACGTCTGAGAATGGAAGCTGTCTCTTCTGGGCAAAGTCGATACCTACAGTGCGTGCAGCACGTTGAACTAAAAACATTCCACAGATTAACATGTTACATGGCTGGGAATGCACAACAGAGCTGGTGTTGAGGCTCTTTATTGCTTGTTGGAAAGCTATCCACACATGATTTGTATGCGTGTTTCAGACCATAAAGTGCAAATCGAGCGCGCACTTGAATGTGCAACAGAACTGTCCTGAAGGATAAATGACATTCCAGACCAGTCGCTATTTTGACTACATCTCAAATTTGTCTAAAAAAACAATTTGCCAAGCTGTGAAGTGGCCTTGAATACGCTGCACTTAGACGTAACAGGCTGGCATTTTACAGCCTTTCCTTGTTGTTTTGATCTGTAGATCAGCAGCTCAATTTATGTCATCTTTAGTATGAATTATTCACACAGAAAAAGGACTTGGAATTTGACTGTGATGGAAGGATATACTGTCACAAAAGGCCTTAGGTCGTTTGGAATTTAACCCAAGGGGTAATTATTCACATTGATTTCAAAATGGAGCGGTGGTGGTTAGCAATGGTGCTCCGCAGCAAGGACATTCCTGCAATAAATCTCTTTTGGGGCCTTTCTGTGTGGGGTTTGCATGCTCTCCAACGTCTTCTATCCAAAAAAACATGCATCTCTGGTTAATTAACAGCTGAACTGATCCCAGCAGAGAGAGAGCGTGAGCATGCATGGTTGTTTGTATCAGTGTGGCCCTGTGATGTGTAAAAGAAAAAATCTAAACTTTGTACAAAGCATGACATCTTGACCTGGATGTCAAGTTATCTCCATAGTGTTGCGACTACAATGGCAACCGAAGTCTGTTTATCACCATTAGAAGGACTTCCAGTTTGTTTTAAAGCTGCATGAAGATTAATCTAAGATGAATATTACAAAATAAGCCTTTTTCCAAATGAAATCGTGAACGGTTACACATCTCTGTGCGGTATGTTGGGCTATTCAGAGCCCAGACGCTGAGATGGTGCATCCACCAACAAATGAGAACAGCTTTTTAAAATCTTTCATCACAAAAACATCTATCAGAAGATGAACATGTTACTAGTGATGACGTTAGTTACCGCCTTTAGCTATAACAAGGACAATGTTTGATGTGATTAGATCATTTAAAAATGGTCAATGGAATGTCAAATGATAGTGTGAACACACACAGAATGGACTACATGCCCCACAAACAACTTAAAAGTACTAATGTCACCACAAAATATGCATTAGATCAACGTCAAACAGATTTTTGTATGATATGGAGTTAAGGTAAAGGGCTTACCTGTGCACAGCGGAGGGTATGAGCTGTATTCACCATTTTCACCGCACGTGATAGTGGGACTCCCCGTGAGGGTGTACCCATCATCACATCTGTATTCTACCACTGCTCCATATGTCGGGTTGACTGGAGCACTCCATAAGTTCTTGCCATTTGCCACAGTCGGTGCTTGTTTGCACATAACAACTGAAAAAGGAATAGAAAGAAAATCACTCTTTTTTTTACTGTTCTTGGTATGGAGTACGAGGCGTAATTTTTCCCTTTGTCTGAAGTACCAGGAGAGACACTTACTGAGACATTTTGTGCGTCCAAACCACCCCTCAGCAAAGCACTGCTTGAAGCTTGGTCCAGAAATCATGTAACTGGAAAACAAGTAAGAGTTGGGGCAGAGACTGAAACGTAAAGGATTGGTCGTTTCACATCAGAGGCCGAATTTCTCCCCTAAAATGTGGCGTACCAGCCAATTTTTCTAATCTGTATAAAAATGAAGCAACACTCTCTGGCAACAGATCTGTCTTCAAGGGTTTTTTGTTTTATTTAGATAATTTTTTATCGAAGGATTTTCAACTTGGTGGATTTTTAGCAGCAGTTTGGTAAATAAATGCCGGTAGCACAACAACTTTAGGTTGCAACATAAGCCGTGAAACAAAAGTGGAGCAACAAAAAATGGAAGATTTGACGATTCAGAGATTTATACTTACCCTTTGTCACAAGTGACTTTAACTTTGGCCCCAAACAGAGTACCCTCGCTGATGTTATAGTTCATGTGTGGCTGGGGTAAGGGGAGTCCGCAGTCGTTCTCTGGAATATAGAAATTAGCATCAAATATCGCCACAGGTCTTTGGTGGCAGTTCAGTAAGCCCCAAAGTGACCACATGAAGCAGCAGTGGGGGGGGGGCTTAACTCTGGACAGCTACAGGACTCACTCTCGCAGATCAAATCCGAGTCAGTCCATTTGTCCCCAATACAGGTCATGGTTCCCGAACCGCTTTCTGCCCTATATCCAAAGGCACACTCCAAAGTGACCTGGACATTTTCGGTGAAATCGTTGATCAGTTGTGACTCAGTGGACATGACCACGCTTTCTCCCACATCTGGACTAGGACAGTCACCTGGAGGGGGAAAAAAAGAAAAAGAAAAAGGTGCAAAATGATGAATATGACAGTGCTTTTAGTCAGGAAAAGGACTTTACAGACTAAACCTGTGGTTTAAAACAGAAAAATAAAATTCTATCTAAGTTACATAGTCAAGTTCACCCCACTGAGACACTATTATGATTATTATTTTCTTCTGCAGACTATTTTTAGAGGCTGGCATCCTGGTGACAGATAATGCTCGTCACACCGGAGATCTCATGTGATAAATATCATCTCCTCGGACGCGCACACACACACTCCCACTGACCGGCTGCGCTCACGACGAAGAGGTAAATGAGCAGCAGGGACTTGAGCTGCCGCTGGCCCCGGGCGTCCAGGGGCTGGACGCTGACCCACATCGCGGAGAGCTGGTCAGTTCCTGCTCCGCTCCCTCCGGCCGTCAGCTCTGATCGGCCACCAGCAGGAACATCGCTGCTTTATCCACTCCTCCACCCGCAACACACACACACAGGAAGGACAAAGCCGCCCCTTCACAATAAAAGCATGTATCCTCCCCGAGGAGGCCTTTTTTTGTGTCCCTTTTGATGCACTGCTTTCCCTTTCATAGTTCTGACATATAATCGCATATTCTCATAAAAATATTACAGTATGTTTTTTTCTTTCTGCAATTTTTTGTGATTGCCATCTGCTTTAGTGACAAAACAAGTCACGTTAATGTCTGAAAATCCATCTCCTATGTATTTACATTTAGCTTCCAAGCACCCTTAATTTATCAGTGATTACTGAGATACTGAGGTGAGTAATCGCCTCAATAACTCATTCCATTTTGTTTTCTTTAGAGGACTTTTTGCTTTTCCACACGTTACCATTTGGCTTATTCAAGAATGAAAATGACCCCTAACCCAAGGGATGAGCCAGTGTTGTGTCTACACATATAATGACTTTCAGCACTGTATATTTAAAAAAAAAAAAAAAATTGTGGCAACAGCATATGATTTGAAAACCCAACAAAAGCGCATCTATCTATCTATCTATCTATCTATTTATCTATCTATCTATCTATCTATCTATCTATCTATCTATCTATCTATCTATCTATCTATCTATCTATCTATCCATCCATCCATCCATCCATCCATCCATCCATCCATCCATCCATCCATCCATCCATCCATCCATCCAAGTTTGTTACTGAAGAGGAGAATTGCTTTTAAGTTGAAAGTTCAAACAGGAAGCGTCTATTTTTCATAAGGTGGGTCTTTACAACAACTCCTGGTTTGAGCGTTTGCTTTGCTTATCAGCCATGGGATTAAAAAAAGAATTGGCTGTTAACTTTGGAAGTGGCAAACCAAGTCTATAAAACGTGGAAACAGGCGAGGCATGTCCTGTAAACGAATAATCCAAGTTTGTTTTTTTTCTCTCCTCTGAGCGTCTGCTTGCTCCAAGAAGCAGGGGAGAGCTGGAGGGGGAAAGCCCTGCAGAGGAGAGCAACTGTTATGGGCGTAACCCGTCTGGAACTTGTTTTAAATTAAGGGCGTTTTATTTTATATCCCTTCTTAAATTACATTTGTATTAATAAACAATGACAATAAAGAAGTGTGATTAAAACAAAATGAAGTAAGGCAGGAATGACGTTTGTCACAGCAGTCAGATGAAGTCAGTGTGTGTGGTCAGAGTTATTGTCATGGATACCACACTTTCTCTTCCAGTGTGTGTGTGTGTGTGTGTGTGTGTGGGGGGGGGGGGGTGCCTCATTGCCCCACACACAGACTCGCAGACATGCTCTCCACGGTGAATTCCAAGGAATCCACCGCCCAATTTTAAACATGAGTTCACAGGGCCCTTCTCTTCTCTCCACCCTCTGTTGTCGGGGGCAACTTGTGAGCTTATCACCGAGCAACACAGCACATGCAAACTCAAGTAGCTTCTAACTGATCTCTTTAGTAAGTGACTTACTGAGAAAACTCCAGGTTGGTGGATGTTTTTTCAGTGAGGAACAAAACAGAACTTACAGAAATAATACTGTAATGCAGCAATATAATGGAGATAATATAATAATGAATATAAGACTGAGTTCTCTGGTTTGGGAGAGAAAAATTGCAAGTTCAAAGTGATGTAAATAGAATGAAATGTACCCTGTAAAAACTCTTGTACCTCATTCCCTTATAAGGTGTTAAAAAAAAAAACCTTGCATCAGTCGGTACTGGCAGAGCTGTGGCACCTCCTGCTTTTCTTATCTCCCTTAACACCCTGGATGAGTGCATGATTAGGAGTCCCCCTCCCACCGGCTACAGCAAGAATGCATCTGCTCCTCCTCACGTTTGATACTGCAGAAAAGATGTTTTCTGAGTTAAAAATTCACCCGAAGCTGCACAGTTCTAATGCATTGCAGTTTCACCATTAATGGAACACGGTGAAGATGAAGAGCTTTTTACACCTAACCTTTCTTAATATATACTCCACTGAAATATTTAGTATTTATGAGACTGAACACTTTAATCCAAGGAAAACATGTTGAAGAAACAAGATCTTTTTTATGCTTGCTAGGTTTTGTTAGAATAATGGTGTAAACAGTGATAAACATCCTAACCAAATTTTTAATAAAATTGAAATTTGAAAAATAAGACATTTGAATGGAGAAACAAGACCTTTTTTTAAATGTTTATACCATTATGACCTCTTGTGACTGTGCTCGGACCGCTGACATAAGCAAAACTTAGTAACATCTACTGGTGAAAAAGACAAACTGCATTAAGGTAAAAAAAAAAAATCAATCATACTCAGAGAAAAGTCAGGTTTCTTATCAGTGAGTCAAAGCAGACGTTTCTATGTTTAGTTTGCCTCACATGAATTAATCCTATTGACATAAAACCGAAATGACCTCATGTCCAAAAGGACTTTTAACATGAATAAGAGGAGCATTTCAATAATGAAACAGTTAGTGGTCAAGACATTAACTAACAGTAATTAAGTATTTATTTATTTACCAAATTAAGTAGTTTCATTTTTTGTCTCTGAGGAAAAATGATTTTGTTTCTAGAACAAACAAACATATTTAATTATTAAGAAAATAGTAGCTTGTTGTCCTTGGAAAGAAACATTTTTACTAACACTGAATCTAAAACAAGTCTAAACAAGACAAGAACTCTTTTCAGCCCTGTTACGAAATTGCAAATACTGGCAAGTTCCACACATCTGAAATAGAACATCAGATTGAATTAAGTTTTAAATAGATTCCAGCAATTTTTGTGTTCAGTGAATGATTAGATCATCTACAATTCTGTCATTCTGTGTCAAGGATGGGCCTCTACTGGCCTTGAATAACTGGATGATCACGTCCATTTCTTGGTGACACTGACATATAAAATGTCCGGCTGACAGAGTTCAACCAAAAAAAAAATTATTTCTTTTCCCAAGTGTTGGACCGATTCTTTTGTTGGAAGCCTGAGAATAAACCAGAGAAATGATAAGAGTACAAATGTGTAATTGATACAGGTCACAGGTAAAGTAAATCAGCACTGGGGTCTTAATTGACTAAGCTCTATCAGAAAAGAGCCCAGATTTCTGGGTGTGATGGACATTTATTCTCTTGGGCTGGGGGCTCCAGAGAACCCTCTGACATGATTGAACCGCCTCCCAATTGATGCAGATTCCACTGAGATGTGGTAATATATGTGTGTGTGTGTGATCCTTGAAGATGTGTCTTAGAAAGAATAGGAATTTGGGAGTACGAGCATAGACACAATTCTTAAAATGAACAAAACTGTTAGTAATTTACATATATTTCATTAATCAAATAAAGATTAGTAAATATAAGCCAATTCTTACACAGGTAAATAACAGTTCATTGTGATTAGTTTTGGTTAATTAGTGGAAGTTAAAGGTTAATTCGAGTGGCAACGATTTTGTTTCTTTTCACAGGAAGTTAATGACAATCATAGCTCACTAAAACAATGCTTTTCAGACAGTTATGAAGGATACAAAGCACAAATTGCTTCCGTGATCTTCTAACTGCTTGAAAAGAACCTTATTTATGGCAGTCTTGATTTCTATAGCTAAGTTGGCTACATGCCAACTGGAAACCAGCCGTGCAGACAGTGACTTCTGCTGCTTTGTTATGTTTGTTATCTATCAAAGGGATTAATCAACATATGCCTCCCTAATGATTAATCTGCCAACATTTGTGACTGTGTAGGTGGTGTACTGACAGACTGTATAATAAGCTTTTGCCTTAATTCAATCACGTCTGTCATGTCTGCTCCTATACACTGACTTTCAGCCTTTATTTTCCTGTTCTGGTCTTTATCACTTCCATTCTTTCATATTGTCAAACCTACGTCATTTTAAATTCTGACATTGCAACTTTGGTCTTATGGTGTATGAGTCTATGAGCCAGCCGGGGAGGTCCTATGCATTTATTCATCACTTCTCTGTTGTAACTTTCCATCCAGATGAACTCTTGCTGAACTCACCTCATCTTGACGACCCACTTAATCAGAATTCAGCCATCCGCCACCACCTTCGAGTTCCCAGGGGTCCTGCCACATTTCTCACACATAACCATGACACTACAATCGATTCTAAACGAAACAAATATTACTACAGTTCTTTGTACATAAATACTTTGAAATGATGTCTTTATTGAGCTGTGGTAAGAAGCTGAGGAAAAATATGACTCTAGATATGTTTTCTCAGTTTGAGTTCAAGAAAACCAAAGAAGTGTTTTCAGCAAAACTTTATTTTCAGTGCATGAACAGTATACCATGTCATACCAGGTCATAACCTACCCTTTTTAAATCCATTTGAAATATTTTCCTTTTTTTCTTTACATAAAAAAATAACAGAGCGTTTTAATATACCTCTATTTCTTTTTTTTTCTCCCCAAAAGAGCACTCGGCAAGTATTTATAAAGGTGCTGTACAATGTACAAACATTTACATCTATTGTTCCTAAAGAATGTAGAAGAAAACCACAAGGATATTTTTTCTAATGAAGCAATGCAAGGCCACAGTATAATGCAGAGATGAGACACAAAATGGACAAATAAAAGCAAAAAGGAACACAACAGTGCAGGGGAGAGACAATAAAAAGAGCATCGTCTGATGTGGGACCAGAATGAACTACCGGCACCCGACACTCAGAGTTGGATGAACTCATAAGAACAACCCAACTATTGCACGAAAACTTACCCCTGTTTGGCTCATAGTGCGACTGACAAGTGCTCTCTACAATCCCAAAGTCTGATCTCCGCTCTGCATTTATTAATCAGTTATTCAACATATATTTGCTACTACACTGCATTCCCTGAGCTCATTTAAATACATCTTTCCTAAGGTGTATGAGCAAGTGTGATTATTTTTCTTTTCCTTGATTTTACCATTGTTTCTTTCATTTATACGCTATTTGTCTTTACACACAGCCCTCTCTTACATCAGCAGCTTGATCAATATGTCCGTAAAATGCCACGTTCCCCAGCCTACATCATCAGGATGCCCTGGCTCAACAAGCACACAGCAGAATAGACATATGTACAATTTAAACCCCCTGTCTCTCTTCACAATTGCCTGCCTCCCTTAAAAAGTAGAAAAAAAACATACGCGATTCGCAAATAAAAAAGCATTACATGAGCCACAATTTCTGCCTTTAACAGTGAACCTTTAAGAAAACATTTAAAATGTTTGCTAAATAATAACACCAAAGCATTAAAAATGAAATGGTGAAAAAAAAAATCATTCTGTTATGTTATGCTACAAGGGCAGATTCAGTGCAATGAAATTCAATAGAGAAAGAGACTGCAATACATAAAACATTCAAATATATATATATACATATATATATATAAATGTATCTATATATCTATATATTATATTTCACAATGAGACACATTGCAAACATTTGGTACAGCAGTTTGAATGTAAGTTCTATACATTTCGTGATCTAAAAAGATCCACGATAATCTGACTACTAACGTACATTGGAAATAAGGTAAAAGCTCAAATAACATGGGACAGTTTTTAAAGTCTATATCAAAATGTGGAATGGTTTGGTACAGCTACATACACATAAAGTTTTTTAATCTATCACCTCAATAAATTTCACACTGGTTCGTTTTTATACACATGGTAAACAAGATCTCAAACCACAAGTTTCTGGTCTTTTTAATGATACGATACCCATGAGGATGTGTCATGAAGATACCCACGAAAACAGTCTAGAGTAACTGGTAAAGTAAACGTTTGCTTGATTGTATTTGAAATCTGCCAGGTCTTAGAAATTAGAATCATAAACAAGGAACCGATTAAGCCTCTGTGATGTGCAGAATACATGCAGTAAAACAAACAGAAGGACCGAAGGCATGCAGCTGAGAAAACCTTTCAGAAAAAGAGTCCAAATATCCCACAAAGAGGCTGTGAGCAACATGAAACCCCAGTTTGACTAAGTGTTCACTACAGACCAGAGGCAGGGCCTTTTTGTGTTTCTTTGCATATGGGTCATTGCATTGTAATGGGTGACGTGCTGTTGGTGGTGGTCGTTCCACGAGAGGTTCCCAGGATTGGCACATTTTCACATTTCAAAATGTTTTTGTTTTTTTTGGACAAGGCCCCAAGCGTGCCGGTGAAGTCCCACAAAAGAAAAAGAAAAGCAGCTGAAAAGGCAAAGGGGAGTGCTACATGCCACATGGGATATCACAGGAACCCCAAAATACAAAGCTAGCCATGGTCCAAACATCGTGAAAGTGGCACATTCCCCTTCCCATTTTTTGTGGAAGAACTCTGGAAAACAATCAACTGATGATTCAGTTAAATATCCCATGGCACAATTATTCTCCTGGCTATTCAGTGATCTGTCACAAAGGCTCACGGAGGACTTCTGCTTCGGTGAGGATCTTAGCAGAGCACGGTACTTTCCACGGGCCTGGGCTAAGGGAGCCCTTTGGACTCTGGAAGTCCACTGGAAACCCACTCACAGAGTCCACAAAGTCTACTTTTCTACTGTCTTCTTTGGAGCTAGATGTTCTACTTTTTCTTCCCTTTGTCTCCCTTGGTAAATGTGTCTTTCTTTGTGGATCTATGTCTTGAGAAAACAACATTTCCCTTTTGTAAATTGTGCCTTTAGTTGTTTTACTGTTTTCCGTGGGTTTGACCTGGCCATTAACATCTCTGTGTCCTGAGTCTTTACCTTTATCTTTCTCGGTCTCTCTCACTTTGAGAGAAAACGTCCTGTGCCGGGGAGAATCTCCCATCACCCTTCTGGTAAAACGGACTCTCTCAGGGTCAGGCCTCCGACTTTCACCTCCGCTTAGCGTGTATCTTCTGCTCTCGGGATTCCCGCTTACGCTTTTTCGCTTTTCATTAGCTAAGCTCTCTCTGCTGGAGGCATCTCGGAGGCCTTGTTGATGATCTGTGTGCTGTGGGGTTGGAGACACCTGCTGTCCACCCTCGGACGCCTTGAGGCCTGCGGTCTGGCTTTTGGAGGCAAGCTGAGGCATTCTGGTTCTGCTGGGCACTGCGTCTTGTGCCTGACTGGACGTCTTTTTGCGACTGTGATGTTGCTCTTTGGCTTTAGGAAGTGTCTCCCCTGTTATCTTTGGGCTGCTAGGCTCTCGGGGGTCATTGGTGGGTCTAGTCCTCATGTAGAACTTCGTGTGATCGGGGGAGGCGGGCGAAAGCCTGTCTACCTTCTTGTCGGCCCACTCGCCACTCCCCTCCATCAAACTAAAACCCCTGCTGCGGCGTAGCGCGCGGCCTTGTTGGATTTTGGTGCTACAACTATGAGAATGCCTCAGTTTGCCATAAATGGGAGAGGGAACAGAAACGGAAGCCCCGGTGGGATATGGAGAGGACTGGGGTGATGTGTCAGAGCAAAACACCTCTCCAAAATAGCTTGTGGGTGAAATGATTTTTTGATCACGTTGATCTGTAAGAGAATGGCTCAATTTTATATGAGAGCACAACGAGGGCACAAGAACATTACGTAGACAAAACAAAAATGATGATTTTAGAAAGTGCCAGGGAGAATTTGACGGTAATTTCACAGTGGTTATCAACAGTGGGAAAATGTCAGCAAGATGTTAATTACCAAGGTTAAAGATAAGAGACCAGATAGAGGAGCGATGATGTTAGTGTTGGTGCTCGGTATAATAGCACACAGTGGAGGAAGCTGTGTTACCTGCAGCAGGGGCAAGAGAAAGGCCAAGGAAAGCAGATGGTTAGAGATTTAGTGACAAAAACTCAGCAAAGCTTGTTCATCAAAAGACAAGGTTAGATTGATAAAAACATTAGCCACAACATGTTGAAAAGAAGAGTTATGACTGACTTAAAAATGAAAACTGAGATTCTGAATATGTTCTGAGATAAGATTAAAAAAAACACCTTGAGCAATTTTGAAACCCCATCCAAAAAAAGAACAGCTTAGAATGCCCTCGGCATCACCCCACCAAGCCACCCCCTGAGTGGCCCCAGTGGGGGGCCCTGGGTGACCCCTGCTGCAGGGGATACGTTTGCAGTGACAGAATCTTGTTCTTTAACTGTTTCTCAAATGACAGCTCAAAACTGCAGTCTGCAGCGTCTGCATCAACTGTCCAGAGACGGCTCCATTTAGCACGTTTTTAACGGCTGGGGAGGAGTTTCTAGAATAAAGAATCTTCTATGCACTGAAACCCAAAAAAGAGACGGTGGGGGATGGAACATCTCCATTAGACTGAGGGGTGAGTGACACTGAGTCCCGTGATCATAAAAATCAATTTGTTTCTTCTAACGCAAACCATTCTGTGCGTGTTTTAAAGGTCAGAAGGATGACAACATGCTGTGAACCACTCAAAGCAGTGAGTGATTATTTCTGGGTGTTTTGCTGCAGAAAAAGTCAGAAACTAGAACCAGCAATGGCTTTCGATCCATTTTGCAGTGTCACATTACATCTCCAAGCATTGATAAGTTCTAACTCTGTCATGCAGTAAGACCCTAAGCACACCCATAGGCCGTGCAAACAAAACTATGAAAAAGGAAGAGAATTAGTACACAAAACCTCGGAACATGTTTGCATGATGGATTACAGTTGCAATCTCCAGTTTAAATACTGTGGTTAAAGCTGGTAATGAAAACAAATCTGTTACAAGGAACTTTATGGGGACCTGTTTGTGATGTGAAACAATGAGAAGTCGGTCAATAAAATGTATTTAACAGAGTGTTGTGCTGTAAAGATTTAGATAAAATGATATGTCGTGGTGGATATTTTACATGGCTGATTTATTTATGCAAGTACATATACGTAAAAATTAAATGATATATTGTTTTTTATAATACTGAAGTAGTCAGTTCTACAGTGCTATGTGTTAATACCCAAACTGATATCAAGCATTAGCAGAGCGTTAAGATATCAAAAGTTAAGCCCAAACGGAAGACTTGAAAAGTCTGAAAATGGTACTCACTGGCATCTTGAGCCAGACCTGCCCCTGGTCTCAGCAGCAGCACCACTTTGTTTCCTCCTGCTTGGATGAGTTCAATAGCTCGGGTGTGGGAAATGCCACGAGCTGGCTCCCCATTGATCTCCACTATCTCATCTCCGACCTGAAACACACGAAAAGAAAACTGCCAAACTCTGCATCGCGCTGCATGCACGCTCAAACGTACAGAAGTTTATCATCAGGGGATGAAACTTTTATGCTGCACACACACAAACAGCTTTGTGACATCCTGAAGGCACTCCCTATTTCTAGAGATGACAAAAAAAGCCCAGGGTAAGACGTACAAGCATGTTAGTCAGCGAGGCTGTAATCACTTTTGACATTTCCCAACACACACGGACAGGCAGTGTCATGCCCACAGATCACAGCCTGAAAGGCCCCAAAATTGATTTCCATGAGGAGCAGCTTTTTTGTTTTGCACAGCAGAGTCTGCATTCTCATCCTTGCTATTCTAATAATGCCATTCAAACAAGGAAATGCAGGTTTAGCCTAACTCTAGGTTTAAACAGGGTCAATTAAAGGGGACATTTTCTGGTAAAATGATTTTCTACTGAGGAAATATGGCCAAAATAACATGTTAAAGCCTTTTCTTTCATCAGAACATCTGTACCGAATAGTAGTAATGCTGTCTTGAATATATCTATCTGAGAGTTGCTGGGTTAAATTGATATGATATCCTCTGAGAGCTACTTTCCCGCTATGCAGATCAGTTTAAAAGTGATATTTAGAAGACACCAATTACAGCCTCCAGCCTTAAGAAGAATGTCTTGTAAATGAATATCACCATAACAGAGGCACTGACATGGATTCTTCCATCCAGCTGAGCAGGTCCATCTTCAGCAAGTCTCAGGATGTACAGGCCCATGTTGTACTCTGTACCCCCTCGCAAACTAAAGCCAAATCCCCTGGGACTTCTCTCCAGCTCCACTGTCAGACAACCCTACACAGAAATGAATCTCAGTACACTCTCACACACACATAGAGACACAGTCCAACGTTTGCCTGTAGTCATATTTGAAATGCCATTGGAAATATTGTGCTGTCAATTTTTCTGGAGAGATTAAACAAAGGAAAACAAATCAGTCGAACTGGAATGCACCAGTAGCTCATTGAAAGTCTGAGACGGAAGATTTACTGCAGTCAGGAATGTCTCTTGGCTCTCGGAAAGTTATGAAGATACACCACCACCTTCCTGATAGTTGGAATTCCTGCCATCACGATATACGGTGGAGGTGGTGGCTTGGGGGGCCATCTACTGGCAAGATACGACCACAACATGTAAAAGCTTTTTTGCAAACGCAACTTCCTTTCAATCAAATGTATAAAAATGTTGTATTGTATAAACTAAGGCAATTAATAGTTAGCTACAATCGAAATGAGCATTTTCCCATCCTTATTACTTAAATACATATACATTTATTCAAACTAAAAAACTCTAAATATTTATATAAAGTTTTTTGTGAATGTAATTTACATTGTCATAAAATTCACCTATGTCTCCTTAATTATCATTATGTTCATTCTAACAAGACTACAAACCAGTTTTGGGAACCACAGGAGCTTTCACCAGTACTGCAGTAAACACTTACAGTCCATACAGGGCTGCTATCAAAGCAACGAGCAAACAATAACCAACAAAAACCATCACCTTCAAGGCCAAAGTATTATGCTCACCATATAGAAAAGTATTCCTAAGGAAATGTTAAGGATTTTAGGGGCCAGATATGGCAGATATCAAGTTGTTTGATGTCACTTGTAAGAACTTTTTAGCACTGAAGTTTTTGCTTCATGTTTCATGCATCAGCATCAACTGAAGACATCAACTAGTTGTGGAAGAAGACAACAGGTTAAGATCAAGCTCAGCTGGAGTCCATCACCCAACCAGTGATTTTCCAGAAGCTTGCTCATGGCAGCATGATGTGCCAGGTGCAGCTTTTCATTCAATTCAATGTATGCTCCCATAAATATCTTAATTCTGTATTAATAATGTATGTCTTCCATTATTCTGCCCAAAAAAATTAGCTAATTGAAACTTCAACGGGATTACCATTTATGTCTTATGTCAGCTTCTAACCCAAACTGTTACTATTAAAATCCAAAAAGCAAATACTGTGTGTATTTTCATCAAAGTGATTTTATGGAACATTTTTAGTCTTTTTTTTTTTAAATAGAAACACAATATTGACATTTGTAATAGACAGTAACCTCATGTTCATGCTCATTGCACGTGCATAATGTTTTGTTGCTTTTTTTTTTAAATTAATGTCTCATCTGTTGAGACAAAAGCTTTCATATAAACCTAAAAATAAACTTTGATGAAGCATTAAGCATTAACATAATGTTATGCTAAACATCATTACTCAGGTAGTTCATGAACAATAAACTGCATTAAAACTTTTCACATAGACGTATACAAGAGGTGTTTAAGTGCCCCGTTTCTTTGAGGGTTAAGCAAAAAGCTGAGGCAAAACTGATAAATAAGAGGAGGATTTTTACCTGGTTGGGTCCTGTCACACACAGTGTTCCCTGCTCACTAGGAGGAAGAGTTTTCGGATCAGACCAGTTGACTCCATCTCTTTTCTCCTCAAGGTCCAAATTATAACTGCAAGAAACAAATGTCATTGGTGCAAACGCAAAGCTAGAGACTATCAATTCTGTACTGCATCTGTATACATTGTGCACATTTGTGAAACAGATATCCTTTATAAGCATTTGGGAGGTTTATTAGTTTAAAGAATTGTTTGTTAAAAAAACATGTAATATCAAATAATAATATCACCATTACCTATTTTTATTCAAACATGAGCTTTCTTTTATTTGCCTTCTCAACAACCTGAATTCTTTATTCTTTATAAATGGACATGGGACTCAATTGATAAAATACAAAAAAGATATTGGAAATTCACAGTGCGCAGATACTTAAAATGTTCACCCTGAAGTACTGACCTCTGTCCCATGGCTCTGTGTTGGAGAGCTGGACTCTGCTTGGCTGAGCTGGCACCGGATGGAGGGCCCTTGTATTCTAAAAGACATATTGATATTACACCCAGCCCCACCAATATCTCTCCGCAGAAATAATTACTAAATTAAATTCTTGATTATTTTTATTAAATGGATGGCAATTTCTCTCTTTTATCTCCTAAAATGTCAATGGGACTTTAATTATGTAAAAATACTAATATAATTTTTTTTTAATGATTTAATCTTTTAAATATATGCAGAAATTGAATTGGATGCCAGCCAGATTGAAAAAATAATAATAGAGGGAAAGTAGCAACAAAAGATTGAAGACATCTTAAATTGATTTGATGTGAAAGAACAGACGGGAGTCTAAGTCTTTTCTGAGTAAACACGCAGAAGTTCAGAGAATTAAACATCAGATAAATCATGGAATAGAGTCTAAGGGTTTTAACATCAAGGGTACAAATATTAGAGGATTTACATAATATGGTTCAATCTCTGCACACAAGAGACCTGGTGGATCACAAACACTACAAACGGCCATGATTAAAGTATTTTGGAACTATGACGACACTAAGGGACAGACTGCTATTTTTGAAAATTCAATGTCAATTAAAGATAAGTAATCCCAAATAACTCTTTATTAACCCTGAACAAGAAATGCTTTCCGGCAGAGAGCTTTGAAAATAAGTAAAAAATAGGACAATCCATCACATCAACACCTGATCTTGACTTTTCTATTTAGTGTAGCTCTGCTATTAACATGCATGGACTTTGTCTATGCTTTTCATGATGAAAAACCAAACTTGATGGAGGCTGTGAAATGTTTTGATACCACTGTGTCCAATATTATTATATTGTCAGTTTGATTCTCTTATACACATCTCTTGCTGTTTGCTTGCTCTTCCTTACACTAGACATCCAATTTTCCACTGGCAGAAAAGGCAAACAGATATTTACCATCCTCAGGAACCACTGTTAGGGTGACAACATTGCCAGCATCCTTGATAAGCTGAACAATGTCATTGTGAGAAAGCTCAATAATGGAGCGCCCGTTGACTGCTGAGATACGATCTCCCACGTGCAGTAGGCCGCAGCGGTCAGTGGGACTGCCTTCAATGATACGGCCAATTTTGTGAGGGATAACTGAAATGGCAGACATGATAAGAAAATTGATATCGGCGCCATACAACGCTACGTAAAGCCTCAATGTCAGTATCTTCATGGCTGAATTACACATTAGTGGCATTTGTAGATTACCCAACATCTTGTCACAGGCTGTGACAACAATAGTTGTCTTTGATATTATCAATTTTTTCATACATTAGACTGCTTTAGCCATTTGATATTCACCTCCATATGGTGGTTTGCTTTTGGAGGTGAGAATGACAAATCCAAATCCCTCAGTGTCCTTGCGATGGAGCGTGATGTCAAAAGACTCATGATCCAGTGCGCTGGGCATTGGTAAGCGAGGTAGCTTGGGAGAGCCGTTCACTAGTACGGGGGCCATTTCAAGACCCTCTTCATCCGTCGCATCTGATTTGAAAGGAGACATGGCGCATAGTAACAAAAACAAGTCCTGTGAGACTGAAAGAGGGATATTTTAAACGTTTCTGAGGCTTGGGAAAGGGCCCTCGTATTGATCACCCACCTCTGTAGATTACTTTTCGGCGAACGGTTAGCATGACTTGACCGTTTCGAGCTGCATTGGTCATCAAGTCCAACACCTGCTTGTGTGAACGACCTTTGACCATCACACCGTCAATGCCGATGAGCTCGTCTCCCGCTCTCAGACGGCCGTCCTTCTCTGCGGCTCCGTTCGGCACGATTGCTCCAATGTACACCTGGGGAAATACGTTCTGAAATGGAGTTAATACCAGAGAAGTGGCCAATTACAATATAACAGAAAGTATACCAAAAGTGAAAAACAAATTAATCTATTTTCCAATGAATATACAGCAAGATAACTCATCCCTCACAAATTCCCTTAAACTAAATCAATGCACGTTCCAAATGAGCGATCCATACAAAACCCCGAGGATTACAAGGCGTTATAGAAACTTACTGGCTGCTGTGGACCTTCTCCTCCCAGAACACGGAAACCAAAGCCTGTTTCAATGTCTCTCTTCAGAAAAACATCTATGTCTTTGGTGTGAGGCTCTGTGGAGGGGTAACACTCCGTCACTGCTAGGGTTGCATTCCATAAACCAAACCTTCCACTTGTACAGAAGGGTGTGTGTGTGAATGAGTCTGTACTCACGTCTGCTCTCCAGCAGGGCTTTGGACTTCAGGTACATCTCCGTGGCCTCTCGCTTGGGGGAATCAGAGGAGCGCAGAGTGCTCGTGTTGGAGTGGAAAGGCAAGGCTTGCGGCGTTGCGTCTGCGATGGTGTCCAAAGTTTCCGTGCTAGCTGTCATTTCCTGTCTCTGACAACACATGCACGGCCCGTCAAAAACTGCGTGTTCGTGGGAAAAAAGACGAGCTCTACAGCAATAAGTTTAATTCCCGCCTCTGTGATAACACACATGTATGAAGGTCATCGGATGGCTGTTGAAAATCTCAATAGCGAGATTACAAAACCAGTTAAGGTCAAGTCGTTGGCCATTTTTAATACCACAGAACATTTTCAATTTATACTTCTGCTATTGTTCTGGGGGCTAAGCATTGGGATTCAGATATAATTTGAAATCCATGGGAGAAAGCAAAGATTTCCCAAAGGCTGTTTTCAGGCTTCTTCAGGCAGAAAGGGCACTTTCTTTATCTAAAACTGTTGTATTAATGATACCGCCGTATCTAAAAAGGCTCATCCTGGCCTCATTACGACTGCAATCCCCAGACAATAGACAAAGAATATGAATAGTGAAAGAATGTAATTAGAGACTGTTTTGAGAGAAAACAAAAGAAGGTGCCCAGAAACATAATCAACATTCAAATTAATTGCATCATTTAATTTGATACCATAGAGGCTTACTGGTTAAACTGAAGGACAAAGCTCTTTGAAATCAAATTGACGGATATTGTCCTTTGGGGAGACAATAGAGGGGAAACATACACATGAACTCACCGGCTTTAGAGTCTTCACAGGGGATGTCTGACCTGTTGAGAAGCAAAGACAGACAACGAGAATTTAGTCTTAGAAAACAAGGTGTGCTTTGGAGCAGCTGTCTCTGAATTGCAGTCCACCAGATGGCACTGCCTCTCTTACTAACAAACAGCAGTAGTGAGCTTAAAAATATATTAGCAAGTTCTCAGAGCTCAAGAGGTTAGCTCTCCAAAGAACGCTCCATTATCAAATATTCAAGCATCCTTGAGATTAGAGATACAAATGCATTATGAAGGTGTTCTAAAGAACCGAACAACTCCAGAAAGCCTACTGTAAAGCTACAAAAGCAGGAAAGGGCATGAGAGACTCATGCATATAACTCCATGACCAATAATTCTCTTCGCCCTCTGATCGTCTTACAGTACACCCACGTGTTTCATCTCAAGCATTCAGATTGTTCCCAACAGATCAATTCACAGCCCTCTCCCCACTTCCTTTCTCTTCAACTCCCTGCATTAATCAAATTAGCAAATACTTCTCCGGAGCCTGCAGCCCCTTTGTACTGAGACTGATACTTGGTCCGGTGAGAGGTTAATGCAGCCTCACATAACAATTTTGTATGCTTCCCCGTGAAATCGGAATCCAATAGCAAACTCGCCACAGGAGCGAAACAAAACATGCGCTGCACCTGCATCACACCCAAACACACCCAATCCTTTTCCTACTGTCCAACTCCAAAGCCTGTAATTCGCACACACACTCGCAATTAATTACACGCACAGAAACTGGGAGTCTCCTTCAAGCCAAATCCATTGTCTAATGAGGGCTAAAGCTGGCATTAGCTTAGATATGCTTAGATATACCTAGATATGCTTCTGCTGTGGAGCCATGTAGTGCACCAGTGGAGCAGGACATGGCCATGGTGACACCGGCAGCGAGGGTAAATATGGCGGGTAGCTGGGAGACGCAGGGAAAAGGGTTCAGGCGTGGCTTTGGGGAGAAGGCCCCGGTAGACCTTGCCACTATGGCTGTTTAGCCATGGATGTTTAAGAGGCTATGGCTGTAGAAGCGTGGAGAAATCCCCCGTGCGCTGCTGATGATCAAAGTCAATCCGGGGATCATCGATTTGCGTAGTGAGTCCCTCGGGCGGCCAGAGATGGAAGCCGGAGTCATTTGAAGGGGTCTCTCCCTCCTTCCTCAGCTACTCGGACGCAAGCCCATCCCCACACTTGTGATTCGTTGTAATTCATGCTTTCAGACTTGTAACAGAGATAATTACGCCTTACTTGGGAGTTATAAACAGAGTCAGTTTGGCTAAGGGCACGGAGAAGGAATCCCGGGATAAGCACTTTGCATATGTAAAGGAGCTCCATGTGATGGTAAGGATGAAAGCTCTTACAGACTGAGTCTGATAATCATCTGCAGTAGCTACAGCAGTGCTGTTGGATCTGCTCCGCAAAAGAAACAGCAGTCACTTTTGTGGTGTCTTAACACATGCGACGGACTCGGTGTCATCACACAGACTTTCACAGAACAACAAAGTATCATCACTCCGTGGCCCCAAACAAGCCAAAACACCACCTCACCTCCGGTTAGCACCAGTCCTCTGAACTTAAGTTGTTTTGACAGAGATGGCAAATTATGTAACACAGAGGAGAGCAATGAGACAGAAAGCAAGACATGAAACGACATGGACATCGAAGCCAATCGTTTTTCCTGATCAGTAGATATGCAAAAGCTGTTTAGAGAATGTCAGACAGACAGTAGATAGACAGAGAGATAGAGTTACTGTTGCCTTAGGTTCTCACCTCCTCGCAGTACCACCACGTTGACCTCACTGCCTACTGGTAAATCCTTAAGGATGTCCACCACTTGTGCGTGGCTAAGGGTTTGGACATTTTGCCTGTCGATCTCCTTAATGACGTCTCCTTTCTGCAGACCACGGCACCACTGGGCGTCCAGGATCATTTTCACTTTCTGGCCAAGGGGGCAGTCGGCAATGGCGAACCCGAATCCTCCGGGTCCCTTGACCAGCGGCACGCTCACCAGCTCGGGCTGAAGCATCCCCGTGGCCACCTCCGCCCGCTCTGGCTGCCTCCCATTGGGCAGAGCTGCCACCACAGGCCGGCCGCTGGCGTCCGTGGTGACATAGTGAAGCTCCTGCGAGGAGCCATGGAGGACGTCGCCTTTCACCAGCAGTGGTTGTCCATTGATGAGGGGCACGGCGGTCACCACCTCCCCGCCATGCAGAGCCTGCTGGGGCTGAGGGCCAGGCGGAGGGGGAGGAGGGGGAAGAGGGTCATCGCTGTTTAGGTCCACATCCGGAGGGAGAGGGTAGCCACGACAAAGAACCATGTCCACATATTGATTAATGGGGATGGACTGGAACATCTGCACTACCTCCGGATGGGTTTTGCCAAGCACACACATCCCATTAATTTCAACAATCACGTCACCTAGAAAAAGACAAAAACCAGAAAAGTAAAGCAATGGGACAATGAGATTTTTCCTCTGACATTCAATCAGGACATCGATGTTTTATACTCTTTGAAATGCGCTCTCTGCCTTCTTATTGAAACGTATCTTTCTTTTGAAATGTCTCTTTTTCCTATTCACTCCTCTATCGTATTTTCATCTTGACAGGTCCATATGCTGCCTCATTTTCCTTTTATGTTATTCACTCCTACTTCATTCTAGTCCATTCTTCACACCCTGCCTTACTGAACAGACCTCAGCAGGACTACCTGCTACAACTACTCTGAGCTGGGATAAATGTGGATCTCTGTCACTTCAAACTAGTTACAGAGACACATACACACAAGCACCGTCACGGAAAAAACAAAAAACAAATCAAACTAACCCCTTATAAATTCTAAGGTGTTATGGATGTAATTAAAATAAGCTTTTCCTCAGCAGGTCTGAAAGTTAGCAAAATACAACCACAGATTCCAATCTTACCACCATTGGACACCTCAGAAAAAACAAAAAAACACCAAAAAAACAGTGCTACATTACTATGGGAAGGTCTTGTGACACATTATTATTATCATTATTATTATTACTATTATTTGCATTCTTGTCATCTTTTAAAGGGCGCTGACTTAGTTTTAGTGTAGTCCTTGGGTGGGGCCATCTTGCATATTGTGTCATTGTGTGCTTCAACAATGTAAGAAATTGGAGAGGGGAAAAAAGGAGGTGGATGGTATTAAACATATAGCAGATGTACAGTATATGAAAATTATGGATTGAAGAGATCCTTATAAATGTATCTGGTCATTCATTTTAACCATCAGATATATCAACGGCCACGTTTTAAACAGATAGTTTTACCAGTGCAAAGAGGAAAATGGTCTAAAACTTGAATTAAATGCAATATTGTCCCCTTAAGAGATATGTACATAAATTAGAAAGCAGTAGCTGAAATGAAACAGTGTTATGCTATAAAGTGTCCTTGAAAAGATTTGATCGAGCTATCGATGTCATCGTACTCAGTTACTCTATTGCTGCTCAGGGTGATTCTTTAAATGACAGAAGTACAGTTTAGTTTCCAGGAAATAAATTACAGCGTTACATTAATTATAAGGTTTTTCATCCAAGGTTGTTTTCAAAGAATTTGAAGGCCTGGCAAGTATGTAATACCATAGAATTAAAAGAAGGTATACTTTGTTTTTCACCCAACTGTACCCACCGAACCACAAACGTACATAACTAAAGGCAGTGATATAATCAGATTGTTGCTATTAAACCGGGCCTTTGACAGTGCTCCAGTTGTTTTTATTGAACCCACGGGACAGTGTCAGGCTAAATGAGTACCCCAGAGGTAGAATTAACACCTCCAGGCGTATCACAGCAAACCATTTGGTTCTGCAAACTGCAAAATCATTTTTTGTACTATCATAAATATAAGCTCTAATAAAGTCATAGATTTTTCTGTAAGCTAAATCCAATTTTTAAATGCTACCAGGCCCCATCTTGTGTTTTCCTTTGCCTAATCAAAGGGAAGTGTGCGTGCATAGTTTGCTCACCGGACGCCATTTTATTGTCCTGGGCAGCAGGGCCGTCACTCAGCACATTTTTCACCTGCAGAAACTCATCTGTGCGGTCACCTCCTATGATAGTGAAGCCGAAACCCTGGGAGCTCTTCTTCAGAGCGGTGTGGTACATCTCCCCATTGAGCTGGCTGGGCTCTGCAGTAAAACCGAACGCGCCTCCTTTCCCTGTGCAGAAAATGGACGTGTTAGCATACGGGTGTCAATTTTAATTTTCTTTTTGCATGTGAGGACTGTCTACCTGAAGATGCATTTTACAAAGAAAATGTATCAGTGAATGAAAGGCTTTTATGAGACTTGAATGCAGTGCGCCACATCAAACACAGCAACACAAACGAACAAAGTCCCATCCATCGTCAGAGACTGCAAAATCCATCCACGTCTGCTCCGAACCTTAATTATACGCATTATGGGCTGAGAATCAACATATTCATTAGTGATTTATAATTAACAGGCGTGATGTATATTTAAACTCAATAAACCCACCAGCAGAGACATTTTGTGCAAAACTGCTGAGAAAGGAATGCAGACAGATAAAATGATAAAATTATAGCTTTAGAGGCTAATTTGTTTGCTTTCCTCAATTATAACACTGTTGAGCGGAACAGGGATTTAGCACCTCTGGCATCCTCCAAGTCAGTGTGTTGCATATTTATCAGAGCATGGTGATTTTAGTTTTTTTTTTTTATATAACTTTGGGAAGGAACACCTAAAGGTCAGTGGAAACATCAATATGGACCAGGAGCTTGGCTGTGGCATAAGCAATTCAAAAGATAACCAACTCAAAGGGTCACACTGCATTAAAGTGAGCAGCTTCCTTATCTGGCAGTTTTGTCATATCAGTACTTTAGATCGTGAACACACAATCTTTTTTCTTGCTGTGTGATGGTCTGTGGCCGGGACCGCATTATTGCTTTCAATCAAACACAGTAAAACTGAAATAGGCCAGTAACAAATTGTGTACAATCCTGCAGCTGTGTAGTGAAAGAGTGTGACAGGTGATGATAATAAATTCAGTTCTTTACCAAATGTCACAAAGAATGTTAACATTATCCCTTTACCACCTTGCTTCTTTGTTTCTTCTAGAAAAAGTGATCTTTTAAATTAAGGCTAAATGACAACCTGTGAACAATGTTTTGCTGCTAATGTTACATATCTTAGTGTATCTTCTGCAGTACTTTTTCAGACAATTTGTGCACCAAAAAGGAAAGAGAATCCCATACTTTTCATGATCTCAACAAAAAAATTTAACCACATACAAAAATGATGATTTATCCTGAAAACTGTGCAAGCTTCATATTTGGATGTGCCTTTTTGAAGAATGCAGCTTAAAGGCTTTCTCAGATGACTACCTGACCTCGACGGAATCTAAAGCCGCATATCTTCCACTTTTATTCCCTCTTTATCTTTTCCTGCAACCTGCATGTGCCAGGTGATTAAACAGTCCCTTCAAACGGCAAAGTGCATTCCTCTATCTAGTTTCAAAGATCGCAACAACTTCCTACTCTGGCTGGTAAGCAATAACTGTGTGTTTCCCTATCATCTTCCTTGGTTTTATAAACACTGTATAACTTTGACAGGATGTGACAGGAATTTAAATGCAGGCACTTTTAAACTGGTTCACCATCTATAAACATCCTCCGCAGAACGGCTGGGACTGTAGATTATCAAAGTCAGTGTGGACTCCAGATGTCCACATTGCTGCATGGATCAAGCAAAGCTTATTTACATAATTACATTCAAATTGCTCGATAAAACTCGGCTTGGAATGTTTTTTTCTTTTTCCCAGTGTGTGATGAAATAACCATTTGACAGCATATGTCTATGTAAAAATACAAACAGAAGAACAGGAGTTTGAAAGAAAAAAAAGAGAGGCCTTGAAAAAGAGTTCAGGTAAGGTCTAGGGGCCAAATAGTGAGGGCAGGGAATCTCATAAAGAAGTCCTTCAAGGATTCAAGAGCAAATGCACTGAGGTGAAGGTATTCAACATGAAAAAGACGATGTCATCCACAATACCTCGACTAATGTGTTCTGTGCCTTTAACAGCAGAATTGAAAAAGACTGGAGCAGTAAAGGAACTTTTTACATGAGATTCCGCTAAAATAACACTCATTTTGAAATGAACACAAAAAAACAACTTGAATATACCATTTCAGAAGAGACTGACAGGATTGCTGAAATGACGCGTCTCTTCTCATTTGATAGCTGTCAAGAAGTTTTTCTTTTAATCCATCATCGTGTATAAACATAACAGAGATGAAAGAAGCAGCTGATTGCCGAATGTCAGATAAGCTGCGAGTTCTGAGTTGAGGTTACCATGGTGAGGTTGATTTCAACTGGCTCAGACTGAAAATGAACTCAAACTGCTGCTATTCAGGGGAAAAATATAACTCCTGACATTTCAGGCTTTTTTTTTTTTAGCAAACACTTGCATATGATACAAGGCTTAGGGTCAGAAGATGTGGCAAGTTACAGATAAAGTTGCATGCATTCATTTAAAGCAGGAACTTTCATTTGAAATATAATTAGTAAGAAATTGACTGTCTCAGAAAGCTATGCTGTGGTGTGGAGGTTGGCAGTTTTTTTCATAGATGTTCACATCATGGCTGTATCATGCATTGTTGTGGTTTCTTAAAATTGACCCTAGAAGTGAGTGAGAGTCTGTACGTTTGGTAGCTGGAATATGTTTCAGCGGCAGTGAACCTTCACTGGATGAAAAATAAAGAGAAAATAGAGGGATGGCTCTTCTCTCTTGGGAAAAATCATCATAAGAAAGAGCAATTAAGCAATTATTCCAGTGAGGAGCCAGGCACATTTGGATGGTATTCTCAGACAAATGGTTCAAGATGAGTAAAAAAGAGAGTCTAGCCATAATTTTATTTGCATAGAAGCATCAATAGATTGCTACTGATATTAATACCACAAATAGACTACAAATATACCATCATGATAGTCAATATAATTTAAGAGTGACAATTTGGAAGATAATCACTGAAATGGCATTAACATTACAGGGATATTGTAATCACAGACACAATGAACTGTTAGGTTTAGAAAATTGCATTTTTCTATTGGCTAATTTACAGAAAGTTATCTGTCCACAATGATTCTCTTTCAATAACATAATCTCCACTATGCTTTGGTGCTTTGGTTTGGTCTTAGCAACCGTCTGACAGCTCAGTAGGTTGTGTAATCAGCAATCAGCGGCGAGGTGACGGTATCCACAGTCCCCACACACCTGAGCAGAGAGACGCCTGATTATGTGGCCTCTCCTAACGTGATGTTCCACCAGCTGTTGACACACGCACCGCTAAAAGCCGGCCTCCTCCCCCCTTCATCCCTCCACTCCCCCTGAATCCCTGCCAGCGCTATGAGCTTGTCTAACTCCGCCGCTGCCGCACCGTCATCCATTATACATCCATTGTAATGAAAACATTCTTAATTCATGATGTTTATTGCCGCGGATAAATGGCTTGTCAACTTAAAGAACAGAACGGAACCGGAAAGCTGACGGAAATTCGGAGTTCACGAGAAAAGTGGCTAAGACGGGGCTCATTGAGGCTTCTTGAAAGCTGACACATACAGCTGACCTCGCACAAAAACCATGGCGGTCCCTGTCTTCTAGTCCCAGGAAACATCTTTCTAAAAAGCACGCTGACGGGGGTGAAAAGGTCACCCTCTGCACAGAGCGTAAGCCAAAGTAATTAAATTACTATCGCATTTTAGGCAAATTAGCTGATACGTATGTCCAAAATTATTAACAATGAATGGATATATGGAATAATCCCTGTGGAAATGGTAGAAAAAAGCACTTGCTCTTGTTCTTTTGTGCTGCTCAATCTCGCAAAGTGAAATAATGACACTGTTCATTTGTGAAAACACATTAAAATGAGAATATATAAAAAAATTAGCATAGAAGGCACAAAAAAAACGGGGAAAAAAAGTGCTAAAGATTTTCAGCATTTAAGATGAAAGGTCTAACTAGAACTTCTTGTAGTTTTTAAGGCAACGATAAAGACGGTATACATCAGAGGAAATTAATCTTAACGAATTAAAACCCTTCACATATTTGAAAGTCTTCCAAACTTGAGAGACTTGAGTACGGAGACATTTGTAAAAGTCAGCGTAACATGTTATGGTGGCAATGCAATATTTGCAGGTTTTCTCAAGTGCAAAAAATCTATTTCTGTATGTCCTTCACAGTCCTCTGCAGTCGTGAAGCCCGACGTTTTAGCCATGGGTGTTACTTAGTCGATGCCCTGTGTTGTGTTGTCTAGTTCAGCGGGGAGGCCGTGTCCCTCGAGTGTGTGTGTGTTGTGGTTGAGCGAATGCATGTTACTGCAGTAACGGCAAAGGACAGGCTTTGGGTAATGAGTCATTATAAGAGGAGCTCAGGTTACAGCATTGTGACATTAGGATGCAATGAGGCCCATGTTAATGAATGCCACAACAGTGCCACCATCCTATCCCTCATCAGCAGAGCACAGCAGACTGTTGAGGCTCTTGGCAGCAAGCAGACAAGACAAAGTGAAATAAAAACTGTAAACAAACGTCACAATATATATAATATAATAGACTCTTTTTTTTCAGTGTGAAATTTACGGATGAAGAATATGACTTATTTCAAATGGATACCAGAAGAAAATCTACATTTAGGTTTGAATTCATGGTTTAAATTCATATTACAAATTTATTTAAAAAAAATCATATTTGACATAATCCTTGGAAAGTCTTTAAAAAAGAATTGGCCAAACATTTATGTTTCTTCTTGTCATATTTAGAATTTTATTGAGGGGAGCTTGATCTTTTGATGTGATTCATAAGTGATTTCCCAGACCTTGAACAAACTATTACATTAAATAAAATCACGTTGGTGGAAGGCTTTTCAAAAAGTGTTTTCGGATTTTGATTCGAGCTTTTACATATCTGTCACTTTTCATCACAAGGTAACACTCCTGTGCTCAGTTTTCCACACCCACTTAAGTCGTACCTTGTGAGGTTGATGCTGCAGCTTGCTGGATTGCAGTTGTCTCCTGGTTCAGTCTCTTCTTTGCCTCCAGGACAGGGTTCTCAAACTGGGTTTTCTGGTTGATGTGGCTAAAAAAAAAACACACAAAAAAACAAGTCAGGAATAAATAGGATAGACTTTTAATCAAAACTTCCATAACATCTCTTACTTATTAAACTTTCTTCATGCCTTTTTCTCTGCAGTTAATTATTCATGCCCAGACCCTTTTAAGAAACCATGATTTTCAAACAGAGGGAAGCCATAACAGAGCTACCATTAACAAATTCAAAAGGATGTATACACATGTTTAAAGGGTCATGAGGGGAAATGCTTTGTAGCCACTTAGTATTGTCGGAAATGAAGTCCTGGCTGCCAGTGGCATCCTGTTCCTCTACAACAAGGCAAACAGCTTGTTGTTTCTCTGGCATAAAAAAACAAGGGCTATTATTTCCCAGTGAGCTCATTTCAAACTAAACACTGGCAGCTCCAACCTCCATCGATGTGTCATTGACTCTCCTTGACCAAATAGTACAAGTTTTTCTCTCTCGTGTCAGCTCTTCGTGGGAGTTTTTCATCGGCAGCCCGAGCAATAAAAACAACACGAGCCTTTCCATTTTTGTTCCATCACAACAGATTGCCACCTCTCCTGCCAGTCTGCCGTTTGCTGCTTCCATGCCTTCTAGTTAAGGATCTCCCCATTTTTCTCAGCGGCTGTTGAGGCTAATGGCTTTTTTAATGCGTTTTCTGTCATAACGGCAAGCATGAAAACACATCGCGCACGTACGAAATGAACTGAAAATATATAAAGATGAATACACAGACTCTTCTATACACGCGCGAACCTACTGGCACCGATAACAGTGAGGGCCTAATCAGTGCTGTGCTCACACGGAGGTCACAGAACGTTTCAGTTTGCCACCGACTGATAAACGGCGAGAAAATCCTAATCAAACTCTTCCAGGTAAATGCTTCCTCTCTGCATGTTACATGAGTGAAAACCTACTCCCATGAGACGAGCAAAATATGCTGTGTGCTAAAATCGTTCATTTTATTTTTCAGAAAGAATTGATTTACACCACCCCAGAGCTAATATAAAGAGAGCAGAGTAATATTCACAATTGTCTTGATTTCTACTGAACATCTAGGGTAAACAATGGATATAGTGTTATTTTCAATGTATGAGATGGTGGTTATGTTTGGAGATTAGATCAACAGAATCATTAAACTTACTCAACGTAGTATGTGCCGTACTGTGGGTCATCAATTTTCTCCCAGCCATACGGTAACTCTGTAAAAAGAAAAATGTAATGTTCTACTGTGTCATAAAGGGATGCAAATCACAGCCTGAAAAGACAAAGAAGATAAACAAGCTCAATATTCTGCCAACATCTGAGACCTATAAGTGGTTCAACACAATGACGGGGCGGACGTATAAAACTGTGTGTTTTACCCTCTTGACTTAATTTGAGAACACAGGAAAGTAAGCATGAAAATAATTACAATAATTTAGAGCACGTTTCTGAGCTCTTTCTAAGCAGGGGCCGCTGACGTACATCGTGTCCTGACGATCATATCAGGCAGAAAGAGGAAAAAAGGGCTCTTAACGCTAGAAAGAGCTTCAGAGTTTCTTTTCAGAAGCACCACACCATCCCGTCTTTCTGTTGTGAAATTCCATTAAAACCAGGCTGGAAGGGTCCTTCTCTTTTAGTTTTGGCCACTCCATGCCTCTGCCTGCACTTAAGCGCGCATTATCATCCTGAGGATACAAAAGCACATCTGGAATTCTTTTAAGTAGACTCTAGCTTCAGATTTCTGCAAAAATTAGGCCACGACACTGTGACGTTGACAATTACTTTTAGATGATGTGTCACTTTCAAAGACGAGTTGAAAACTCAGTATACCCTGGTTATGCAAGGGATCTATGAATAAGTGTGAATTAATGGGCTGTGTTATGTAAGGCGTATAAGATATAGGTATGGCCAGATGTAAACGCATGGGCAGTAGTTAATGGAGTTATTGTATGCTTGAGTAGGCCAGAGTGGCTGAGTAATCTACAGCACGTACCGCCATCTTCGCACTTCTCGGGGGGCTTCGCTTTCTTTGCCAAGCGGGGGTCCAACCACGTGGTCGTCTTGGTATTGTGACTGCGAAGCACAAAAACAGCAGCCAGTAAATATCAACAATGAAGACTCGCGCCAGCAGGGAAACGGCATGAAGCACAAGGAGCAAACAAAAGGATGCACCGCGCCGGATAAACAGCAGGCGCGTTCCCCGCTACATTATGCACTCTCGTGCACAGGGCTTATTGAATTTATCAACAAAAGGTATGATCCACTCATTTCTGTTCCTCTGTCAATGCGTTTACGGTTAGGTGGCCATTTCAAACGGCAGAACAAAAAAACAGATGAATGTGAAGAATGACTTGTTGATCCTCAAATATAATAAATAACTCGAGTGTGTAATCAGGAAATCCAAATGACTCTGATATCTTAGGAGATAAGCGGCTTAGAACTAGATGTGAATGAAACAAACATGACTTGTACGCACACAAAGATCTTTGAAAGGCTTCTGTATTATTAAGAAAGCAAAAAAGAGTGATGCATTTTTATGAAACTTTTTTTTAAAACCAATCTTCGCGACCTGACTTGTGTGAGAAAAACTAAAAAAAAAAAACACAAAAGAAAATGATGAAAGTCTGGAGCTGTTGTCTCATTGTTACGCAGTTTGTCTTATCTTTAAGCCCGTGCATATTTTGATTAAAACTATATAAAAGCTCATCCTTTTTGTAGCCGCCGTTTAAATGGATTTTTCACCCAAACAGACATTAATTCCAGAAGTTATTAATCGGCTGAAAACATATAAAAAACTGTGCGTTTCTGCCCATGGAATCCTAAAACGGACTTAAAATGGCTCGGATGTGGCTATATGCCTCACCTCATTCTGTGAATGGGGATCTATGAAGAGCTAAACTTTGCCCGCTTGTATCTCTGCAGAACAGCAGCGGCTATTGGCTAACGGTCAGCCCCCCAGACCAGCGGAGTGAGCCAGCATTAACCACTCACCCCTGTCTAACTCCCTCTCTTCAGCTAGCTTCTCCCTTAATCGGTGGCTTGCAGCTCATGCAAAATAGCTGTACAGCTCTACCCTGGATGTTACCTGGAATATCTCCTCCAGCCTTTTTTGGTGAAATATGTCTGAATTGACCTTTCTGAGACCGAGAATATATTTAGTAGCATCAGGCAGAGGCCTCTGGCCACAGCACTGATGCTGTCTTTGATCATGCCATTTCTTTCAAATATGAATGCAACTGATACGTTTTGAGCTCAGCCAGGTATTTCTCCTTTGTCGTTACATGCTAGCATCATTCACGCACAAACATTTCTGGACAGAAAGCGTTGTTTTTGGAGCTTTGTTGGCTGAAAAAAAAAAAAGATCTGAAATTGATGTCAGAATAACAGCCTGCTGAGAATTTTTTACGTGATCAAAAAGAACACTAATTTGAGTCGTTTTCACTTTTCTTTCAAACAACCTTTTGATAATTAAATATTGTTTTATTGCCAGTTCTTGGGCTGTTGTTGCAGAAGTGATATAAGTAAGAGCTAAATGCGTTTATTAATTCTATTTAACTATGATTGCACTGAAATGTTAAATGTAATTGCTAATCAATCTAATTACAAAATCAGCGAGAATTACCATTTAATTCAAATTTGAAAAAGAAAACAACATTTCATATTTTTCAATTAGCCAGTCAAACATACCAAATACGTCTACTTTGCACAATTAAAACAAAACAAAATACAGAAACCCATATAACAAAGTACACGCTTTGTAAAGGTCCTCGTATAGGCCAAAAATTCCAGCTGCGAATGTATGACTTTTGTATTTGTTAAATCCTTGACACCCAAAGATTGTTGAAGGTCTTTTGACTTCATTTTTGCTAAAAAAAAAAAAAAAAAAAAATCAGGCCTGTTTTCACTTACTCTATGAAGTAGACCATGCCAGTCTCGGTGTAAGCCATCTCCCAGTTGAGGGGCAGTGGCTCGAGGCTATCGTCACGGGGAAGAGAGCTCCATGTACGGAAGTCCATTGTGCTGCTGGACTGAGTGTAGCTGGGCACTGCTTTCCTCCAGTCCTTGTGCTCTGGAGGTAGTGGACGGGCAGGTAAAAGGGAGGGGGAGCGAAAAGAAAAAGAGCAGAGACGGTTAAAGGTTACTCTCAGGACCTCTTCTTATCCCGTCTGCGGCCGGGGAGAAGAGGGAGAACTGTGTCATTCACATGATTTGCATGAAAGTAAATGGTGTGTGTGTGTGTGTGTGTGTGTATGAAAGAGAGAGGGAGAGTCAGCCAGAGGGCGGTTTTGCATTTCCTGGAGCACATGGTGCTATATATGTATGTGTGTGTGTACATTAACAGTGTATTAATGATATTGGTTCGGATTGACATGGAAAGGGCCAGACAGCATTTCCCTCCTAAAAAAACAGATTGCTTACGCTCCATGCCTTCTATCAGAAGATGTTCATGAAAGGATGAAACATAAGTGCTTTTCATCTTTCTTTTTTTTTTTTATAGGTGGAACTAATAAGCTTACAATAGAGGAAAATGTCAAGGAGACCGTGCACAGTGCAGGACAAACACAAATGCTTCTGAATTTTAAGCGATGCAAATCAATTACAAATCCAACAAAAACCTCACATTTATCATCACAAAGCCGGTTATCGACAACTTCTTTTTTATTTCGCGAGTGAGGTTCAAAAGAGGCCGAGACCCCACTTGACAACAGGGTCACAGTTGATGAGGACAATCCAAGTAAAGGACGGAGGAAGCTCCAGCAAAGAATTCAGAGATTTAGAGCTCACATTTTCCATTAACCTCTTTTTTCAATTTGACCATAACTCTCTCCATCTATGGCTGGACTGAAACTGCTCTGCTACAGCCCCACAGCTGTAGCAGAGCAGTCATTTGTGACTGGTTGAGTTCCATAAAAAGAACTCCTGGATCATTTTGTGTTTGATTTCAGTGCGACAGAGTAGTTGTGTAAACAGACATTGGATTTATGTGAATCCTTTGCACAGCTGAGCAAGCAGCGTTTGAGCTGAGTCTGTCAAACCAATATTTCATCCCATACAAATGATTTTCACTTTGGACCCACAGTCAACCCAAACACTATTCCAAAAAAGAGGTATGATGCACATCACATCACATCACCCGCTTCTGTTAACGGGCTGTTCTTCCTTTGAAACATTAAGGCTAGATTTGCTCCATAGGGACACGAGGATTTGTCCTTAATGATCTCATATGCAAGGGTCTTTCATTATGCTAAAATATGGTCTTTGTTAAGTGTCAGCATTTTCATGTTTGGTTATTGCTTTGTAAATGGCTTAAAGGTTACGTTTTTAAGATGTCATAAACTTTGGGCTGTAGGAAGTTGTGCCGTTACATTAATGAGAAAAATTAGAGCCCAAGAGTCTTGCTTTGCTTGACCAACAGATTAAAGAGAGTTTACTAATATTAGAAAAAAGAAAAAACAGTTTTTTTACATTTCAGTGGCAATAGTAATCTATATTTAAAAGTTTATAGACAACATTCTGTGGACTGGCTGGTTTATTTAGGATGTTTTTTACGTACACATGCAAGTTTTTCATTTGTAGAAAATATGATGCAAAAATGAAATAGAGTTCATGAGGAGGATCAGTTTGCTCAGGGAATTAATGATCAAAGATCTCTTTACACTCCTTTGTTGGACAGACCGACATGTCCTCAACTATTCAGCGAGCCTATCAAGCTGTATGCAACGAGAACACGTAACACAAGCACACACAAGTAGAAATGGCTATATCTTAACATAAAAAGCTAAAGACTCTATCTTTAAAATACATAACTAAAGACATACAATATTTGACAAAAACGGGACATGGCGTGCTGAGGTTTGACATGAACTGACCAGGCAGTCCATTGACCAGAGGGGGCCTCTCATCATCGTCCTCCTCCTCGGGTACGGCGCTATCCTTCCTGTCCATCTTACTGACGGAGGTGGTGCGTTTTCTGGGGACCTCACCACTGAAGTCTTCATCAAACAACACCTGATCCACCAGGTCAGGCTGCACAAGGTTGGGCTCTGCAGGAGGCTTCGGGGTCCCGTAGTAATTCCCTTAAAGAGAAAAGGACGAAAAAGCAGAGAGATGATGAGAGGAATGAAAACATGATACTGCATTAAAATACTGCAGACAAAACACTGAGTCGGTTTTTTGTTGTGTACAGACGAACCCAAAACCAGCTTAGTTCTCTAAAAGTCACAAACGAGCACTTGAGGGTGAACATTTAAAGGTTTCTGAGGTCCATATCCTGCATAATTATCCTCTTTTTTCCCATCCTGTTTTGTTTTATCTTGATAACTGCACAACAGAACCGTCATGAATCACGTAGCATTCAAATTAGTTCACTTTGAAACTGAAAACAACTAATTAATCTGATCATTGAATACAGCAATCATCTATCTCTTATCTTTTTTCCCCTTCTTATTAAGAAGGACCCCGTGTTATGGATTATAAATATTTAACAGGATCTCAGCACTCTGAAAGAGTGTAAAACTTGTTAAATTACTTTCTCATTAAACTCATGGGGTGACTCATCTATGTATGGCTGGTGAGCAATTTAGAAGCAAAAAAATGAAAGAAAATCTATCCCTATTAGGATTATAAATAATGTGTTGTAATTTTCTCATTTTTTCTTATTTGTTTAGCTTCATGTTGATCCATCAGACGTGTTTAAATATGATGATCACATTAATGTTTGTTGGCAATCCATATGCAAGATGAAATATTTCCTCAGTTTCCACAATAAGCAATCTCGGCTAAACCGCGATATACGATTAGATTAATTAAAGTAAACGGAGAAAACCCAATGGGAAACGGATATCTTGAGGAATTTAATTAGCTTCCATAAACTTGATCTAATTTTCATCTGGTCCCAGCTGTGAATGGGACTACGGTATTATGAGCCTTTTATATGGTTGAGCACGAGCATGAGGACATAACAAATGTTGTTGTGTAAGAGCGGCATTTATCAACTCCGGATCTTTTTATAGCTTGGTATAAAGAGCAGAAAGATGACAACAGCAGAAAGAACATAGGGCTCTGAGGGGAAACATCACAGTCATTCCAGCAGCTTTACAACACTGACACTAGCACCACGACAGCTTTTCTGTTAAGTGAACCTATCCCGAGCACAGCCTCATCTCTGTAGGAATGCCAAGAAGAATACTAGTTTAATACCACTGCTGCTGGTTTCTCTTAAACATCAGGAAGGGTGATGAGGAAAAAAGGTGGCTGAACGAAGGCCGGGGCCCCTCCCCCTCTTGACACAGCGGCGCCGTGTTTACCGAGCGACACTCATCCGCATTTGTCAAGCAAAGCTTCATTAACAGGGGTTGCATAACGATAGCAGCCAGAGATTGGGTGCGCTGGTCTAATCCCTGCCAGTCTCCTGCCACACGCCTGACATTCATCAGCCAGACGCTACCTCCGTGATTAATCACTTACAAACATGTCTCTTGGCCCCTGATAAATGCGTCCCCGCCGATACAGGAGGTGTGTGGAAGCGAGTGCGTCGGGGAAGATTTGTGGCACCCGTTTGCCATTATAAATGGCGGGCAGCCTCATAAGCTGATGAGCTGGGAAGCTTCTACAATGTTACTTGTGATCCCTGTGTCACAGGGCTGATGAGCTGGGAAGAGCCCAGCCTCCTCTTTCAAAGTGTGTGTGCAGGCAATTTCATGGTGGTGGAATCGGCTGCTGGTAATGATAGATCCCTGTTGTCAAAGACACTATGTATCAGCTACACAAGGTCATGAGCCCTTTCATCTTAGAGGGATTGAAGAGGAGACAGTTACACGCTCACACGACTCAAACTATGACCGAATGTTGCATTCCTATTGAAATCTAACTTAATCTCTGGTTCTACTTTCCTTTTTGAAAAGAATCGGACTCATTGCGAATGCGAATTTTGGCAAAATTTCACATTTCTTGGCAGCAGATTATAGATTGGGGAAGGAAAAAAACATCCATAGCTGACAGCTATATCACCAGTCTTAGTTTTAGTTTTAGTTTTTTGTCAGGGAGCTCTGTTGTGCTTGAAGATATCGGCTCAACTTGTACCTCAGAGGGACTGAGATTTAGAAAGGACAGACACTGGGAGTGTTTGGCACCAATAGCTAGGTTTCCGCTTGCCAGGTAACCTGGGACTCTCTGGCCAAACATGAAGTATCAAGCATGCCCCCAACCAACTACAGAGCAGCTTGGAGCTGCAGAAATGCACTATGAATTGGTATGCCAGCGCCGTGTCTGACAAACCTTTCTTGAAGGAAAATAAGGGATAAACAGGATCATATATGACAGGGGTCATTGACAAAGGGGTCCAAGGGGGTGGACAATTGTGTGGAAAACGACTCCAATCAAATATTTTCAAAGTGTAGAAAAACCATTATGCAGGACCATTAACATAATAAGCATTCAGGAAAGTCATTTGGGACTATTAGTGGGACCATTACGATTAGCTAAGAATCCCATTAGCTCAGCACCTTGAGCACAGCTCACTTAGTGTACACTAATAAACTGGAGGTAATTCACGAGCTCATCAATGCAGCCTCGAAACCCACGTGACATAGAAAAAAGGACAAGTGACTTCTTATTTTCCTCTTTTCAAAGAAAAAGAATGAGGCTGCGTGTCAAGCACAACTAAATGGAGGAAATCCCATTCCTCCATCCGAGGAGTTCCTCTTTCATTTTTTTTTTCCCCTGTGCTGCTGAGAGATCAACGCTGTACTACTGAAGCTGTTCAGTGCTTCTGCTGACTCGGTTTAAAAGGAAGAGAAGAGGAGGGCAGCAGCCACTATCAGAGCCTTTCCTCACAGGGACAGTATACCACAACCTTCAAACTTTTCGGTGGTTTAATCCGCACATCCGCACACAGCCAAGTCTGGACTGCTTGCTCTGCAACAGGGGTTTCCGTTGGGAGGTGAGGAGCTCAGCATGCCATATATCATCTCTCTCTATTTCATGGTTTTGCTCAGTTTGCTTTTCATTTCTCCATTTCTACCCACAGTCAACCTTTCTATAATGGTTGAAATCCCACCTGGCTTCAGCTTACGGAAGGACAGCTCGGAGGCGATTTGGCAGCTTCTCATATTTGTGTTCTTAGATGATCTTTTTCAACACAACACATTTTTTTCTGTGCATATGCAGCAGTGTACTTCAACAGTACAGAGCGCACACAAATTTTTCTATCATTATCAAGTCCTTATTGGCCTTTATTGAGGGTAAGATATCCCATTCTGAAAATCCCACACATCACATAAAAAAATGCACTTCATTATTACTCTTAAATAAAAACAAACAAAAGGTTCTACACATTCAGAGAAGCTTCATCAAGCTGATCTCAACCCGAGGCTTTGTTTTTCTGAGAGTGTATAAATTCATGCTAAAATTACACACAAGCACAAGCTGCAATATGATCAACCTATCCAGGGAGTCCATTTTACGCAACCAGACTCTACACCCTCAAACGTTTAAGTAAAATCCATCCCCGTTTCACAGCAGCTTGGATTTGCAGTAAAAAGAAAAATGAAAAAAGCAGAGCATTAAGAGAGTAGGGAGATTATCATGTTATTGCCATAATCATTGTGCAAATGTGAGAGAAATCCTCCAATCCAATCCTTTCGTGACACAAATACACTGCAGCCGTCTGACTTTCCAAGACCTCTGAATGGAGGGCAGCTGCTTATGCTCTATTGTGGCTTAAGGTGTTAGAAAAGGTTAATGCTTAGCCATGCTGCTGTTTTTCTGGGAAAATATCTCTGGCTGTATAAACTCCTTAATGGAAGTAGTTTGACAATATGACTATTGTCTATTTGTAAAAACAAAAATCAATTGGTGCTGGCATGATAGCCTCGTAAATGTGCTTTGAAATCAATAAAGAGATGTGGGGGGTTTTGCTCTCAAAGTTTATGTGATGAGTCAAATCTTTACAGTTGTGTCTGTGGGAGCTGAGAATAAAGGGGAAAAAAACGCAGGATGATCGACCCCATGAATAAAGCATGACTTGTAAGTAAGAACGCAAGTTTGCCCTCCTGATGTGCACATCTGTAAGCAGCCGGGGGGGTCAGGGGGTTGACCGGTTTACATGAGGTCACAGCAGGTGATAAAGCTGCTTACATATTCACACACCGCTGGGCAACGTCAACCGTCTACGGGCAAAATTTGACTCCAAACTGCCAATGCCGATAAGCAAAACTAAAAACAAAGCATTCGATTGGCTGACTATCGTTAATTGTGAGCTTGTTTTGTGCAGGTTCACGGTGAGCATTTCAGGGAGAAAAGCTGGAAATTGTCATTTGGGATTTGGTGGCAGTTCCCTGAAATTGGAGCTCTTTCAAAATGTCGGCATCTTGTGTTTCGATGTTTGGGCTCTTAACGGTTCGAGAGAGTCATTTTGAAATAGAATACCTTTCTGTCTTTGATTAACATCAACGTAAACAACTGGTGATGATTATGGACTGCAGAGCCACCCTACAAAAAGTCATTGACAACATTTATAAGCTCTGCGAACACATGCCCTTTTACCAAATTTAGCCTTAAATAGATACAGCAAAGACCTAAAATTACAGACCAACATGCATCACTGTCTTTTCTTGGAGAATCAATTATTGTCCATTGAAAATTGCTGGTTCAGCAGCACAATGCTCTAAACCATAGCTGAAGCCTTGGCTCCTGAGAGGCTGCACGGTGATGTTATTACTCTATGTGAGGATGTATGTGCGTGCTGGGGTCATGACTGGGACGAATGAGGAGGGAAAAGAAATGAGTGAAAAAGAATTGTTTATTCTCCACTGTGAAAAGAAAGTTGGGAAAAATCTAAAATCCAAAGATAAATATAAAAATATAGTGTTTTGCAAACCTTGGTTTTGACTATAAAAATGTTGTTCTGAGTTGATGGGTAACATTTTAAGCCGGACCACTGAAAGTGACCCATCCAGGACAATCCTTTCTGGCATTGTTGGGTAGAGTTAACGCCCCTGTTCCATATTCAGATATTTCAGACAGACTTCAGTTATCAGCGTATCGCAATTGTTCACTCACAGTAAACATCCGAGAGCGCAAAGTAAGCTGCCGTTAACTAACACAGCCACTGTGCATTTCATAGACTCTGATCTTCTCTGTCACATACATGCACCCACACAGTCAAAGGATGCTTCTCCATCTGGTGTGTGTCGGAGCGACAAACAGCTTCTCAGACATACTTCTCACATTTTGGGCCATTTGCACGCTCTTGGAGGCGGTATAAAAAATGTGAATTTGCTAAAATCCACGCCCCTCTACATTGTTTGTGCGACTGCTGGTCTTCCAGCCGTGCCCCTTTTGCAACAAAAACAAAAATCATAAGCAGGTAAAAAGGGCTTTTGGTGCAGCAAGACTGTTAGAAAATTATCTAGATTTGACAAATGAGGCCATAAATGAGGAAGAAATGTCTTCAATTCCTCATAGATCTTTTTAGTTTTTCATGCTTCCTGGTCTCTGTGGTCATTCTGTTGTGGTTGTCCATTTCAGGTTTCAGCGGCTTTTGACCAACTTTTGTTTGTGGCAACAACTGTGAGCAACAAATATTCTGGACCAGTGGTGTTTCTCTGATTTTTTAAGAGAAATTGGCGCAGTTTCTAGCCTTTTTTCCCCATTATATTTATATTAGAGCTGTACAATTACAGAAAATGCAGATTAAGAGATTAGAATTAGAAAAAAAGTCCACTATACAAAGATCCTGATGTCAATTTTTCAGAAATCTTTCGAGGTAGGTGTCTGGATTTGACTTAACTTCTAAAACAGTTGTGTATGAAAAATAATTAAATAATCCTCCACGCATTAAAACGGTCTATTTCTGCCTGGAAAATGTTTTAAAATAGGCTCATTTTAATTGAAAAAAGTTACTCCTTTGAACTGATTTCACAGCATAATGCCCAAAGAGTGAAGAAGCAGCATTGTGGCATTCATCTTAAGGGCTCTGAATCATCACTTCCAACAAGTGTGTAATCACGTTCCACTGATCGATACATTTCTTCCCTCTCATCAAAACTATGACAGTCACAATGACTGTGACTGTCGCATTTCTGCTCACTATTATTGGGAGCTGTCAGTATGAATCGTAGACATCGATGGACCCCACAATCCCATTTCCCATTCTGGTACTCACCATCATAGGTCCCACTCTCCAAGAGAAGTCCACTTTCCTCCAAGATCCTGAAGTCTCCAATGCTAATGAAGTTGTAGTCAACGCCAGGAACCTCCCCGTCTCGAGGAAGCCGCGTGGTACCTAGAAAAACGACCAAAGACATTATTGCCATGATGTGCAGACAAACTCAATTTAAAAATTCTGCATGGAACTAATGATCCAACAATGATTTTGAATATTCAAACAACCCTACAAAACTAAGCTGCTAATTTAGCATACACAATCTTTCACTGGGGTGAAAGAGCACCATCGCTTCACATCAAGAGGGTTCGGGGTTCGAGTCCCTGGGGAAACAAGAACCTTTCTGTGTGGAGTTTGCATGTTCTCCCTGTCTCTGCGTGGGTTCTCTCCGGGTTCTCCAGCTTCCTCCCACAGTCCAAAAACCTGCTAGGTTGATTGGACATTCCAAATAGCCCTTTAGGAGTGAGTGTGCGTGGTTGTTTGCACTTGTGTGTCTCTGTGTGGACCTGCAATGGACTGGCATACTCTCCAGGGTGACCCCGCCTCTCACCTATTGACTACTGGGATAGGCTAAAGTTCCCCCCGTGACCCCATTAGGGAATAAGCGGTTATGAAAATGGATGGATGGATCTTTCACTGGAGTAAAAACAAACAAACAAACATGTATCCACAGCTTTTTAAAGGCGGTTGATCGACCTGTGACATGAAGTAGGTGCCTGCCACAGCAGACATCTGGTTTTGCAGACCTTTAATAGACTTTACTTGAATATCATGTCTTAAAAATGTTTTTGTAACCCTTATCTGTTTACTAGGGCTATACTGAAAATAGTTTGATTGGAGCCCTGTTGTAAAATACAAGATAAGCCTTCAGGGTGCAAGAAAGACAGCTTTTTTGAAAAAAATTTCTAAGATTAACTACAGCTTCTGCGAACACATGATTACTGGGAGCCTCTTGATGATTGTAACAGCAGCTTAAATCAGAAAACAGGAGACTAAATTATAGATGTGAATTACGATCGAAATAATGAGTTGTGTAACTTCCTGGTATGATTTGGGTTCACACAGTTCCAAGAAGGGCAACCTGAATGCAAATTGCATGTGAGCATTCTTAGTCAGTCTGTGTTCCTGTGGTGAAGCCACAATCTATTTTCAGGGTTAATGGGAGAGTTTTTTCTACCAGGATGAGCATTCGCTGTGCACATACGGGCACCAAATGATTATATTAGCAAGATCGCCTAAATCTTATTATATGAAAATTAAGATACGGAGTGCCACAAATGTGCTGAAGTGTGGCATGTTGGCATGTCATTAAACTTGTAAACTCCATAAGTATGACGATAACCACAACAACTTGGGACTGAATTAGAGTGACTTTTTTAAAGGGGGAAACAGAAAAATACGAACAAATGAACCCTCAATAATGCAATGTTTGACAGTCTGTCAATTACATAAATGTCAGCAGTTCTAATATAGCAAAATCAGGTTCAGTCATTTGGAGGATCACAGAAAGGACAGTGGTCTGGGGTTTGTTAGCAAACAAAACAGTCGTGCCAATTGCTGTGCCTACAAAAAAAACCCAACCTTTTCCATCAACGGGAACAGAAGGCTGTGGAAATGCATCATACTTTGTGAAATAATTACAGTTTTTCCGTCGACTCTGTAGAGTTACACTTGTGAGGAGGCATGCAAGGTTGTCAGAAAATTACAGTGCAGGCCTCTGCTTGTTTTGTGCCTTGGCCAGTTAATTGGATTATGCTCTTTTGTCACTGTTCACATACTTGTAGGGAGACAGATCTACTACTGCTTGTGTGCCAAGAATAGTTGATTTATGGCCTTGTTGAGTGTTAGTGTGTGTGTGTGCATATATATATATATATATATATGTATATATATATATGAATGTATTTTATAAATTATTGTCAGACTGTGTAGATACAACAGCAAGTGTGTTTGTAAGGAATATTGCTTTGCCTTAGTTCATTTTACTTTTAACCAACTTTTTAAAGATCGACTACTGACTGAAGTCTCAAAATCAAAAGCGCCGATCCCACTCGAGATAATAATTCAACAAGGTGTAAACTATCCACCTGAACAGGCTTGAAGCACAAACAGCGAACTGCTGTGTTTCAGATGGGTTTGGGTCTTCTGCCAAGTTGATAAGATCTGCTTTATGGGTTCAATCTTGTGGCTGATCTTTCCAGACAAAATGTCAGAGAAAGGCTCGTAGAAGAGCGCTGCAGGAGGATTCAAGTTGGTGGAGAGACGCTGGAAACTTAAAACAGAATGTTGAATAATCTGGCACCAATCCATGCATATTTATGATTTATCATATTTTAACAACAACATAAAGCAGTTTATACAGCAGCGTTATTTAAAAATCATTAATTGAAAGTATTACTGATTTGTTTGTTTACAGTATATTGTGTTACTTTTGAATAATCCAAAAGGGCTTCCGAGCCTTTTAACTTGAAAAAAAATCCCACTCATGGTACTAATCATTTGTTGCATCTTTGAATTGGATATTTGACACTTAAAAATTTTAACCAATTTACATTAAAGAGACTCAGCGGCCTATTAACAAGCTTCATGTTGCCATTTGCATGTTTTTTTTTCTCCAGTCTTACATTTTAGTCTAATTAGACTGTAAAGCACACACGGAAAAGCCCCCTTTAACCCGGCAGCTTGCCTTACCAAAAGCAGCTGACATTGCATCATGTTTCAGAATGTCAGCCTCTGCTGCCTCTCATTACCAACTCGTCTGCAGTTGGCACAGGTTTTGGGCGCTCAAAAGTGTCCCCTGTAGCCCAATTACATGAGTCTCACTTTGTACCTGCCAGGAAGCTCCCTAACGTATCAGCTTGGATGTCACAGTGATATTTACCGTCGTCCACTGCTGTGGATCAGTCGCCACCGCTATAATGAGGGGATGACGGGTGTCAGCCGTAACGCATTTACCGGTGGAACCTTATCATTCTTTCATTTCTTTTTTTGGGCAAGGATTTTTAACAAAATTCTTAATAAAAATGGTAAAAAATAAATAAAAACAGGGTCATTTTGAAAAGGTTTCAGAGGCATGATTCAACTGACAGACAAAGGAGAGTGGATGTGGAAATTGTTTTCATATTCAAGTAATATTCTGCAGACTTGAGCATACCTGGAAGAGAAGAGAATGGACATTTGGACTACCATAACCGTGAAAACGAAAACATTATTGGGTGTAATTTTACAAAAAAACACCAATACCAATGTCAAGGTCTTCTTTTAACTCAATGACTTTGTGAAGTGGATAAAAAAAGACTGTCTACACTGATCTAAAGCTGTTTGTCCCTTCAGACATGTGAGGTCTGACTACTTTATTTGTAACCGTCTACACAGATGATGGCAAAATGGGAACATCGGAAGAAGTCAGTCAGAAGAGGGAGGTCATAAATTTCACATGGATATTTTGTGTGCGGCTTTATGATGGTGCTTCAAAAAGTAGCTCGGGGCTTTGATGGTGAAACAGTGAGAAAGAAAGGAAAGGGGGATCATTACAAATTCAGCCCTTTTCTGTACTTTAGTGGAACATTCACTTTTCTGGTAATGATGCAAACTCTGTCAGGTGGCTCGTTGTTTTGTGGTGATCCCAATTTCCTATCACTTGTCTTCCATAGTCCTGCAAAATGAGTTGTAAACACATTGATGTAAACACTATGCGAAAATGATTTGTCCAAAATCAGTGGCAAAAAAAGAGCTGACGGTTTGGGAAAAGAGTTTGGGGAATTGAAAAGAAGCAACAGGCCCATTTCCCAGCAAGTTACTGGTCCCTTTGCTGTGTTGTGCCATGGTTCACTCCACTGCCATCAAGTTGTCACACATAGATGACCATGTCATTTTTAGCACACAAAGTGGTCTTCAGCATCAATTCTTAGTGTCCAGGGTCCGGCAGACTTGAACTTAACTCCAGCCAAGCCGCTGAACTGGAACTAAACATTCTCTGCTGAGAAAAAGGCAGTGTTGCTGGAGACTCCCAAAAAAGAAAAGAAGAAGAAAAAACTTGCCAGTGTTTAACAAAGGAAAACTGTATGATCGAGGAAGATTTTCCTCAAACCCTAAATCAGAAAAAGACGGTCTGGGACAAAAACAGGCTGATTAGAATGGACTCATTTCACATCAGACAGTTCAAACCCATCTGATGTTTTGCACAATCATCTCCATTTCACTTGTTTTGTTTCATGTGTGCGACACATGGGATGGCGGAGCTTTTACCAAGGCTCTGCCTTTGTACTGCATAGAGGGTATGGTTTTGGGCTGTTATGCCGAAAAAAAGCATTGATATCCAGACAAATGGTTCAAAGTGAGCATATGTCGTCCTATGATCTCGTAAACAGATACAACGCCATACCACTTTCGGGTGGTAATAACAGTCTGGTTGGTCTTTCAATTTTTTCCTGAGTAGACAGAGTCCATTTCGCAGAGAAAAAAAAAAAAAACTCAACAGACGTCTTCATGTCCAGACAAGTGAACTCTTGGTCTAGACAAGGCTTGCTCATGCACAGTAAAATTTTAAATGACTGTGAATGTGTCCTCTGGCGCTTCACAAAGGTTTCCCGCCGTAATGCCTCACACCTGCGTGTTTAGTCAGACATGCAGGACCGTCCATTAAAAGAATAATACGTGTCCGGCCAAGGTTTGCATTGTTACCCTTTCAACTCAGATTTCCTGAGTCCTGTAATTATGTTAAGTACTGAGGAGGAGAAATATGCAAATCCCTTTAATTATTTCCTCAGAGAACATTGTTTTTTAATATCAAGGTGGGCTTCTTTCACATTTATTGATAAACAGGAGACTTTTTGGCCGTCTTAATCTATCAATGTGTCATAATTTTATTATTAATATTATTTTAGTCATCTGCTGACTTCACCCATTTAAAATAATAATTTTGAAAACCCAATTACAGGTATGGAGGATAGTAACTTGCCAATACTAGTGTATAGCTGTTAAATGAACACATATAGCAAACTTGGCATGTTATAAAAAGACTATTAACTAGTAACATTTTTAAACTTCATATCAGCATTATTGCTTGTAGGGTGCCTGCTCTGGCCTTTTTCAAATCTGGATGTACTGACACGCGCTTATTTAGACTGAGAATATGCCGTGAATCTAACAGTATCCTATACAGCAACAGCTGAATCTTTGAAGCAACATATTTCTGCTATGATTTCTTTCACAGTCAACCAGATCAGGGAAAAAAAAACCAATACATGTATGAAAGTGAGAGGCATGGGGTAATTGAAACTGAACAGGAGCATAAGTCAAACAGAGAAGGAGAGGGATCTGGGACTGTTGGAGGCACTGCCATTGTGCAAAACTTGCTCTCCTGCTCATTAAAATAATGAGTAATTCAGACAGGATCATTAGAGACTCGTGCAGCTGGTCGACTGGCTGCTAATGATAAGAAGTGGTTAAAGGCTGTTCCTAGTGTACATGAAAAGAAAAAAGGTTGTTTGATTTGGCAGGTATAAGCCCGGGAACACGTGAATAACGGAAGGCACAGCTAGCAAGAAGTATGTGTGTGAATAAAAGAGAAATTGCGAATGACAGGTAGCAGCATCGTAAGACAAAAATCCTCTGTAATCATCTTCCATCCGTCTACTGTCGCTGACCCTAAACATTCCCCGTGCAACAAAGCTCCGAAAAAAAAAAAAAAAAAAAACTCTGTAAAAATGAAGTTGAACTCAATACTCTGGGACACGCAGCTCAGAACATGACTCAAGAGGTAAGTGAAAGGGACAAACAGGGACACAGTAGACAGAGAGGATGAAAAGGAGGTAAAGAAAAGGTTGAGGTGGGGAGAGGTCTGTAGAGGAAAATCTTTACTTTCAAGGCAAACAGAGGAAAGGGAAATGAAATATACATGAAAGGTAAACAACTTACTTCCTTAAAAAATTTCACACTTGTACACTCGAGTCCCCAGTGAGCAAGGCATAGCAACTTCCAGCCTCGGGGGCGTAAGTGTGGAGATGTTGCTTGTTTGTGACAGTGCTGTGCCTAAAAGTCTGTCATCGCCTCAGGAGCAGCTGCTCTGTGTGCCACAAAAACCTTAACTACACTCCATTATGGCATTCCTCTGAGCAGAGTCATTCATCAGCTGGACATAGAAAAAATATCTGTATATAGCCGATTTATTCGTGGAAATGATCAGAAATTTTGAATGACTACCTCAACGTCAAGCCTAATATTGATATAGCTTCACAGTGAGCAATACCCCTTAATAAATTGCATATTCTAAATCAAAATAATGTTTTCTTTGGATAACCTTTCCTCGTATTTTTAGATGCCCTTCAACCTTTGAAATCCTCGAATGATTTAAAAGTCCTTCATTAAAAAAAGAAAATAGCCATTTCTTTTTATTTAGTGTTATTTGCACCCAGATGAGCTTAGCTTACTCTGCAATACGCTGCAATCAATAGACATTTCAATTTAGCATGAATGACTTTTTTTTCCCACACAGGAGGCCATTCTCTGCTGTGGTTGTTGGCAGTCCGCAGTGCCAACTTTATTTACCACTCCATTAATGATTTCAGCAAAGAATAATCGGTGCTGACAGGCCCACTGTGTAGAGTGTCAGCAAGGGAAGATGGTGCAGCAGGGGCAAAAAAAAAGAAAAGAAAAAAGAAAAAAGGAAGGTTATTTATGGACAGAATATGGCTTTGATCACTGCGATGATATGGTAGCGAAGTAAATAAGTTACATGGAGGTTTCAAGAGATGTCCTTGGCTATGTTGCTATGGTGATGCAATAAGTGTGTGCTTTATAGAGTGTGTGACGGAGAGCTATGAGTGACAATGGACGAGTTAAGTAAGTCCGCGTGTCTTAGTAACTGAGTGCGGATAGGGGAATTCATTAATACAGCTTCGTGTGTGATGGATTTCCCGCTTTGTGATGCATTCAGAGCTTCTCAGTTATTCCAATAAGGTGCTTTAGATAAAAGCATACAACGCCATGCACCAGAGTGGTTCTCAGTTAATGCTGCAACTTGCAGATTTGGCTCGAATAAGCGCTGTACATTCAGGTGGAGTACTTACAGGGGATGGTGCGCAGGTAGAGGTTGTCCCGTATAATCTGCTGGAGTTTGTGGTCCAGTGAGCCCTTCTGAAACTGCAGACTGAGGTAGTGGCGAAGATCTGTGTTCAACACTTTACCTGCAACGACAGGGGCAGAGGCAGGAAAGGTCAGTTAAAAACCCGCAGCTACTCTTTACATGGCCTGAATCTATTCTTGTAGCATATACTTTGCTTTCCGTGTCAAAATAGATACCCCTTACGCTAGAAGAGTCAAAACCTGACAGACATTTAGCACTGGGTACAATCTAAGGTCTTAATCCGAACAACAGTAAAATAAAGGAGAATAAAGGCTTTATATTGGGCGCAACTCAAAAGCAAATGGGGGACATAAAGGTCTTGGACAAATTCATTGCTCTGAGAACATCCAACTGTCAACTTTATAGCTGAAATTTTTTATCCTTTTAAAATTTTCTTTTAACTACCTCTTGTCTATGAAAAAAAAGGGACAAACTGACCTGAGATTAATCAAAACCCTCAACAATGGCATATATAAACTGCTCGGTAACATAAGAAGCCATTTTTACGCTTAACTATCTTCACAGTTTCAACAACCCCACACGAGTCTATAGAATCCTTTAAAAAGTTTACTCTTAATCCTCAGAGACCCTTTTTAAAGCAAAGAAAGTTCATGCAAAGTTTGAGGCACAGGAAAATTTTCAAATCTGATACACACAAGCAAGAAAAAGTTGCTTTGTGAAAACAACATGAACCCTAACAACATGAAAAACAGGAAGAGATCTTCAGTGTCTTCCTCCCATTAGCATCCCTAGCTCTTGACAGAGGAGGGAGACCTGACTAAAAAACAGACTCCAAAGAAGTCATAATTTTTGCAGCATTTCTTTTCAAAGCCGTCTCACTTTGTTTTTCTCATTTTTGAGCACACAGACCAAACTCTGCTCAATAAGTCTCCTTTCTCCGAGAAGGGCTAAATATGAGACTTTTTCTCCTGTACAAATGCTGGCATATGCTTACATATAGCAGGGATATACTTGATTTGGAAGGGGTTGAAAGAAAAATGATGAGGTCGGGAAATATCTTTGTAAGCTTTCTAAATCCTTAAATCATCTATCCATAACACAACAAGAACAAGGCAGGCAGTGACAACGCTGAGTTCCCATTATTTTGTGTTCTAAACTCACTCCCTCTCTATGTATTGAAGGCACATTAAAATGCCCCTTTTGTCCATAAGCCTCGGTACCATGCTGTTTCAGGAGCTGTCATCCCAGTGGGCCTTATTTTACCCAATAAAGGTTGCATGTTGTTTGCCTGCCTCTGCAAAAAAGAGCTGCACCAAAGCTGTTCCAGCACACAGGCAGAGCAACGAACCATCGCTCAATAAGGAAACTGCATCTCAGACCTGTCTGAGAATATGCTCTTATTTAGATTTAGTTGGGGTACTAAGAGGGAGGATAAGGCTGTTTCAACAAACTACCTATGTTCCACATAAAACCTTAGAGAAATACACAAAGTCATCTTTGAACCAGTCTCATCTAAAAGCCTAACACTCTTCTTTTTCTGTCTTGACTTGGTAGAACGATAAGTAAAAATGAATCCCAAATCCAAAATCATGAACAAGCAAAGATTAGACATCATCACCTATGAGGATTTCTTCTTTGTTTAATATGCTCTTTGAATGCTTTGCAAAGGTTTTGTAATATTTTATGAGCTCTACGTGTTTTTAAAATGTCTTTCTTGAGGAGAGATCCAATGTATTTTCCATCTTAAGTACAAAAAACTGTTTTTTTAGTCTCTTATCCTTGTCTTCTTTGAAAGTTTGAACTGGGTCACGAATCGCAAATGATGTACTACCTTGAAACCTTTGAGATGTTTGCCTGGACTGCTAGACTTCAAAACTGGCATTAATAACTTTGTTGTATTTCCTGGACCGGCTGATCAAATCCAATATTTCTGTTTGTATTGAATCGATTATCCAAACCGCACTCTAACAACATATTTGTCAGGATGAGGCAAAAATGGTGCCGGCTGTAAGCCAGTGACAACAATGCGCAGCACTTCTTCAAAGCTTGCTTGAAGCAGTATGGTGAAGCTACCAGGTGTGAATGAGCCTGTATGTAAAAAAAAAAAAGGAAAGAAAGCATAAATTGTGCAGGGAAAAATAGAAAAAAAAAGCGCGTGGGCCACAAAACTCACAGACACTGCTCTGATTCGGTCTCTGCACTACAGTAAGGTCTTTGTGGCTTCCTGAGTCCTGTCATAGACTGTTAGTGGAACAGTCAGATCAGAGAAGTTGCTCATTTCTCCCTCCCACAGATAACACCGCTATTGTAACGGGGCCCATTTTTTTTTATGATGGAGGTTCTGCAGGCTCCAATCTACCCCATCGCCTATCCACTCTTTTGTAAATGATTTCTGCAGAGTCAATATGATTTGACATGAGATAACATGTCAAATCATGAGATGACATGAGATATATCCATAGAGGAATACTTTTTTTTTTGGTCAAATTATCTGAATTTAAAATGCTTTTTTTCTCTTTTCCGAAATTCCCTTATTCCATTTCTTCCCTCTTCTCATTTCATATACTGCAGTCAGTGTGATGGCAGGAAATTGGACCTAATTTGTTCCCTGTCAGTTACCCCTAGCCTTTCCTCTCAGACTGACAGTATTGGAGTAGAATGGATGGATCCCTGTAAATTAAGCCATTGCTTCAAACCATCCCCCTCCTGGAGACCTTTTCTCTTCCTCTGCGACCTTTTGATTTTTGCATGAAGTAATGACAGGGGATGTGTCAAGAAAGAAGAAGGTATCCTGCTGATTTCCTTTCGCAACAAGTTGTCATTTCACTCAGCATCAGCAGTGCTCTTCTTCTTCTAAAATAAAAAAAACAAGCTCAGAGAAAATAGCTGTACTCACGCTGCAGTGATGGAGGCTTTGCCTGGCACTCCCTTTATGAAGTGACAGACTGTTAACATCCCCTATAAGACCAACACCTTGCTCAGGGACCACGGAATTAAATTAACGCTCAAAGCTGTAGACGTAACTTTCTCCCACACATACATGCGCTTGTTTGAAGAGATTTCGATGAAATGCAAATTCCAGTCTGCATATCGCACAAAAGCGCTAACTTGTTAGCTGTGATAATGACAAAAAACTTTATGTTCCCTTTAAAGCAAAGGGGACTGAGATTCTGAAAGTATTTAGGGAAGTGAGGAATTTACAGGTACATATTATCACTTGCATTGAAATGGTGTGAGAAGCAATGGATCTGATGCATAAAGATGTTAACAGATAAGACAGTACTGATGGAGGAGACTTGAAAATGACTAAGGAAAGTAGAAATGAAGAGACTTTCTTGCAAACAGTGCATATAAGGTGCTTCAGTGATTACTTCAACCAGATATCTGAACTTTTAGTGAGTTCAGACGTACCTCGGGTTGCTTCTGTACAGTACGACCAACGTTTTGGAAAAAAGATGAGTATGAGAAACCATCTTAGACGTTTCCATTGGATAAGGAAGAAAAATACCCAGCTTTCCTTGCAGCCAACCGGATGTCCATTAGGCAACAGATGTCAGCCGCATCTCAACTCAAAAAGGGAAACGTAAACCAACCTGATTGAGGTTCATACTGCCACTGATTTGTGTGGATATTTATTCTTACTAGCTGAGATTTTGGGGCTGTGTTGTACACTTTGACATTATATGTCACAGTACCTGAAAACTGAAGTAATGAAATCCCCTAAGAAAGTACCTGAAAGATTTTTAGGATCTGACTTACCTTCCTACTTTCCTGTTGTAAAACAACAGAAGAAATGGGAAGTAAATTCATTTTAGTTGGTTACAAATGTTTTTGTCGAATGCAGGTAGTCACAAAGTGAAGCAAAAGAAGCTTTATAAAAAAGTTATATTGAAGGTTGGATTTTCAGCCTTTTTTAAGACTGACATAAAGCTGCTTTGTTTGTTTAAAAACTCTGACACCCTTTGAAAGGAACTGTGCAGATTGATGTGCATGTGTGGTCTAAGACCCCAATGCAGGGATATCAGTTTGATATACAGACACTGACACAGCATCAAACACAAAGTGATGGAGCACATGTGCCAAAAAGTCATTCCACTCATTTCAAGGGCCCGGGTGTGTAGAGCAAGTCTTTATTTCCTCTTTATTTGACTTCTTAAACACAGTGAAAACTGAGAAAAATGTCTGGTGTCTATAATGACATTTCTGTCTGAGGCATTCTCCCTCGGGCATTTGGACGTCCAGTGGGAGGTCATTATCTCTGTCGTCTGACAGTCACTTAATTAACAGTACTCTGAATGGGGAATATGACAGGTCTGGAGATGTTCCCCGATACCTTCTTCAGCATACTGGGCCATCTCATTACGAGACTAGGGGCCGGAATTCCACAGATTTTGCCGAAAGACATATAATGTCACAGAATACACACATGCACAAAGACTGAAAGGGACTGTAGACTGATTTTTTACATAAATCTGTATATTATATGAGGTCAATATGTACATGTGGGACTTCTGAATAGTTGCTAAGAATTTACTGTAAGTTTTAATCTAAAGATCTAAGAAGTAGATCATTTTCCTGCATGGAGAACAGAAAACATCTGCAAGACTACCTTGGTAGATTAATAATGTATTAAAATAATGTGGATATATCAAAGTTTTAAAAGCTCATTGATCAGACTGAATTGCATAAGATAGAATTTTTATAACATGCTGCAGCCATAATAAGTCGGATGGGCACTGGTACTGTCTCCAAAAGATGTCTGGCACATACCCTTCTCAGTTCTTTTTTAAACAATCTAAAATAGCATGAACATACAGGTAAAAAAAGAACATACATGAGCCTATAGTTCTACTGCCATTTTAATTTTGTTGCACGGACTAGAAACCCACAAAAATATCTAGTCAACGGGATTTCTTGACATTTAATAATGGCCTCTTCTGTGTCTTTGTATTTTTCTAGGTTTCCTGCAATCTCAACATTGAGATTTTGCCCCGTAGGTGTTCCTTTCACTCTGTGCTTTTCAGTCTCTCTCTCTAAAGCTCTGCTTCACCCATCTTTCAGCCCCTCAATCCTCTTTTTCCATTCACCATGCCCTGTACATCCTCTCCATCAGGGGAGACTTCTGGCCTCACCTTCCTTAACCTCCGGTCCCGTTCCCAATCATGACCTTTTAGCACCCTATAGCCATTTTCAGAGACAAACCGGTCCCTCCTCGTCGAGGGGAAAGTTCAGAAAAAGGTCTCTGCTGGAATTGCGCGACAGCTGTACACAAAACGGGGATTAAGGGAGACATTGTCCACGTCACCGAGAGAGACGAAGAGTGACGCGCCACGAGCCCGGCCTCTAATCTCACACCTCTCGCAGCACCGTCAGATGAATTCTCTTCACTTATATAACCTGCATGTGGAGCGGAGTGCTACTACGGCTGGGGGCTTCGGCAACAGAGGAGGAGCATGTAGCCGCGTTTCCAGTCCGTCTGCTCGGCTGGAGTTAAACAAGCAGCGGTCTCACATGCCCAAACCACTTTCCGCACACTTCATTTCCCCCCATTTTTT
>CAJRST010033334.1:5157604-5171914 GCA_907169785.1 Menidia menidia
ATAGATAGATAGATAGATAGATAGATAGATAGATAGATAGATAGATAAGGATTGTCAAGGTCATCGATATATGATTATTTATTTCCCATATAGAAAATCACTATATTGCAGTGCAACATTAAAATGTCATGAATATATCATTTAAACTGCCTGTGAAAGAGGACACAGAAGGTCAACATAAAAAAGTGTTTTTTGTCACATCAACCCCAGACTGTCACGTAATAAGCCCTGTATTTCATCATAGAACTTCAAATACAGAAATCTTACTGAGACTTTAGTACTAAAGCATTATTATCATCACAGAGCACTTTAAACAAAAGGCTCCCAATACAGATGCCGGTAAGGACGATTTGGTAACTCCTTTTTGACTATTACATTTTTGCTTCAACCTCCTCGTTTCCATTTGTCTTATATTGTTTCTTTGTATAACTATAAGGCAATTAGTTTGAATCCATATGCACTGAAACCTTAAAAGGGACTTTATTTGAAGGAACCAATGGACCCTTGAAAAAATGAGAGCATCTGAGAACAGCAAAAGGTTTTCAAAAACCATTGTAACGATTTATGAGCTATAATGACTTATAAATTAAAATGAATCCAATCCTCAACTTTGTTATAATGAAGAAAACATTCCTTTGTTGCTGTTGTGTTTCATATGAATGAAAATTTATGATTGAAAAGACAGTTTGATGTATTTTTCCCTCAGTGCTCCCGGAAACTCAAGACCTTGGTAAATGAGGTGACGGAGAAGTTCTCCAGCATTGCAAATAATCTTTCCTCTAATGCACAGCACACACGTTATCTTTCTCTGAGTATCACAGCTGTGTTTCAACTCCACTCCCACACCTACGTCGAGTAGAGCCCATTTGATGACAACGGGCACCATTTGGGGAGAATAAAAAAACACATTCAAAGAAATGACGTGAAAAGGTCTGCGCTAGGTCAGCTGTCAACTCTTAATAAGCCAAAACTTCATGAGCATCTGTACATTTTGTGTTCTGAAGCTGTGTGTATCCGGTAAGCGCAGCACACAGCGCTACAGAGGGAAGGCTGAGGTGATAAGTTCAAGATGAGATATCCAGAGCATAATGATGGCAATTCCAATAACTCACCGCTCACTGCACACCCACTCGTGCACAAAACTGAATCTTAATCCTGGGCTGTAATCCTGGTGACTGAGAGGACTTAAACAGATATTTATAACAGGACAAGTAATTAAAAAAAAAGGACAAAATTGAAACCCATAGTGTTTAAGACAGAATTCTTCCATCATGTCATCAGCTCTTACACTGAAAGCATATCAATGACCATCTTACTTTATTTGATAGGATTCCAAGCTCCATTTACATCTATTGAAGCAAATACTGATTTACACCGTGACCACATTACAGTCAAATGTTTTAGCTTTCAACCTTTTCACCGTGTTAAAATTGAGTTGGCTCCTTTTCCATGAATGCATAATAGAAAAGTCCACAGTTACTTAGTCAATCACAATCAGCATCAATGAAAGTTGCTCTTACATGAAAGCAATGCAACCAGAAAGGCGGTGTCCATGAGTGTGATGGTCACTTTGCACCATCCAGTCCCCAATAAACAAACAAAGAAGAGTTGTGCTTCCCTTCCTTTTTGTGTTTTGATGCAACATGGTCCAGGTGTATATTTTCTCTGACTGAAAACTTTCCAAGAGGAAATACATCCTCATGTACAGTACTGCAAAGACAAACCCTTATAAGAGTTTACTTATTGGGAAATGGATGGAACAAAGTGACCGTCACCCTCAGAAATAAGATTTTGCTGGTTGCCTTGGTTCCATTAAAATACAACACATTACGATGAAACATCCATTTGTAGTTGTGGTTTGAAAACAATCACATTTTCTTATAATTGGAAACGAAAAGTACTTGGTTTGGGGCAGAATTCCATTCTATTCCATTGTAATAAATACTGAATTTATTCTATAGAGCACAGTCTTATCAATTATTGGTTGTGTCTGCCTGTGTGAGAGAAAATGCAATGTGGGCATGTTTTGGGAAGGAGGACTGTATGAAACCTTGCCTCCCTTACCTGAGATCACCAGTGGTTTAGTATTTTTCTGCACTCATCTTTCACTTATTCACAATTTCCAATGGTTTTCAAGCCTCATCATGGCAACATATCTCCACAGAATGCTACAGAGGGCACCACTGGGAACCTGAATGGAAATTTTCCGCCTTTGTTGCATCAGATCAAAGGTTTGACTGACAAAGCTCTGCACAAATAGCTAACGATAAGCACTACTGAGTGATCTCCCTCACAACTCTGCTTTGTGGGCTTGAGGAAGTTTGTTGGAAAAATGCAACAACAACTCAATACCTCACGCAGTGTCTGAAACGCAAACTGAGGTATGAGTGTTTGCCCCGGGTCAGAGCCTCAGGCTGAGGTCACCAAATATGGCAAGACATTTTACTGTCAAAATGTGAGGGTGACAACATATTTTTTGGGTCTAAATCAGGTGGCAAGCTGTTTTAGAGGCTTGCCCCCTATAAAAAAGGCCATGTCCAAGGTTAGAGAGAGTTTTGGGAATTGTCCAGATCTGATGCTTCGGTCTGTATTTCTGATACAAACCTGGTTGAAAATACAGTCTTTATTTGTTCAACCATGTCTGTGTCAACAGAGCCTTTCCTGAGTCACGATTTAATCGATACTCATTATGAAACAGAAAAAAAAATCCAACTTGTTTGATACGGTGTGCTTAAAGCTTGAAAAAGTTATCCCAAAAATAAAACAAAAAGACACAATAAGCCCTGAATGGAAGAACAAGGTGTTGGCACTGTGCCCGGAAAGGTAACAAAGAAAATGAATTACATTTGAAAAACAGTTTCTGCTGACTGGACAGTGAAGGTGTGGTTGTAGATCTGCATTCTGGGATTAACCGCTAACCCCAATCATGAGGCTATATGAGGCTAGAGCTGCAGTTCAAAGCTGGGCAGTCTGCAGGAAAACAGTTGGAAACACAATGTTCTCAATTCCTAATTGACAAAAGGCTAAAGAAGTTTTAAGGATTGCAGAATCTTGGCACTGAGAGGGTGAAGTTTGATGAAAAACCGTTTCTATGAGCCAAAGAAGCAGTTAAACTGCAAGGCAGCAACAAATTAGGTCCTCAAGCAAGAAACCTGCTGCTGTTTGACTATATAACATTCTGTGTATCGCTACTGGGATACACAGAGTGTAACTACTTTCCAAAGTGAAGCTTAAACTTTGTCTGAACAAGGATCTGTGGCTAAGCCAATAAACCAAATATGTAAATGACATCCCTAGAGAAAAAGTAACATCATATTTCCAATACTTCTCAGAAACTTACTTGAGTTAAACGAACACACAGTAATCTGGATGAAATCAATTTTGAGATTTAGTTTAATCAACTAAGAAGAAGAAGTTGGGCGGTCAGCCCATATGACAAAGGAGGATAACCATCCAAGAGGAGAGAAGGAAAGAAGGGGTTCAAATGGAATTAAAGTGCTACAGCAGAGGCCAAGAAAAATATCCATCGGTTATTGTTGTTCAGACGCTCAGTAGGTAAGAAGTCAATGTAGACAAGCGTGCAGGATGGGCTTTGACATGTCTATGGCTTCCAGAAAAGTGAGCTTTCAAACTGTGTCAGGACAGAGGGCAGAGTGAGTCAGCACCGCCCGGAGTTGAATGAAAGAGGAAATAACATGAGAGAAGGCAAGGAGAGGAGAAGCTGTTAACCGGGGCTGGGGATGTTGACGGTCCCTATGGCAATCCGATGACAATCTGGCTCAGGTGTGTGCTATGGCTTGTTATTAATCTCAGGGAGACTGTTTGCAAGGAAGGGAAGAGACTTCTTCTTAAGCACTGACAGCTTGGGCGTGAATTGCCTTTTAAAAAAATCAAACTTAGACATCCTAGCAGGCAAATAAATGTGACAAAGAAATGTTTGTTTGTGGCTGATTCTTTTTTTTTTTTTTTTACAAAGCATTGATTACATATAGAGTTTCAGATTGGTTTTAATCCGTATTTGACCAAATTACTAATTAGAACCAACATTCAATGATATGCAGATGCAGAGAAAATCAGGTTTTATATTCAAATATATATCCAAGCATCTAAGAAAACACTTCTGCAAAGACTGACTGTGTGAACCATAAATAAAGCCGCCAACAGCAGCAGTCTGTGAAGTGGAAACAATGTGTTTTCATAACCTCTCCTAAACCAGTGGCTCTGTACAAAGCGCGCCATCTATTTTTCTTCCCTTTTGCACTTGGCCTACTCAAAAAAAAAACATGCAAATCTAACAAAGGCTGAATCCCTTCTCTGCTGATCCCAATGAAATCTCAAACAGATATGTTGATCCTGGGTGACATACAACCTCAGGTAAGTGAGCGGGGATGGAAGTAGACAGTAAAAAAAAAAGAAAAAAGTAAAAGAGGGCACATCTTTCCTGCAGACAAATTATGTAACCGTCAAATCACGGTATCCAGACCTGAGGAGGCGCACCTGAAAGGCATTTTTAGGCAGGATGTCTGCTGAGCAAGTGGATCATGATGAAATGTGATGAATCTCCTGAGACAAGGAGCAGCGATGTTATAGAGGCTGCCATTTTTCCGACAGTAACCTTCGCTGCGGCGGGGATAAAAGGCGAACGAGGTGGACCCACATGACTGCAAATGAACCCGTATATGCAAATTATTTTTTACAAACTCACCGGCACATTGCTTTGATGCTATCAAAGCCCTACTCTATTAGATCATTTTTTCCTTGACCAAAATGAGATCGCTTCCACACATTCACGCACAAAAAACGTGACAAATGTTCAAATATAATATGCCTCTATTATCATGTGGTTTTGGATTTGACTCCTTACCTCAGCAACACTGAATCCAACTTCTACTACAGGAAGGGGAAACTGACTTAATTTCACCCATTAGGAAAAGATTAAAAGAAATCAAATGATCATGTGCGACTTGTTGCTACGTGTTTGTTTTCGTCTCACTCCCAGCTTATCACTGATTATTTGAATTTTTACACACATTACATATTTCTATTCGCTATGTCTTATTTCGTTTTGGTAGGAAATCGCTGCAAAAATTGCACCGAATAACTTGCTGGTATTGAACACGTTCCCTTCCATAACAAATTCACCGTTTTATATTTTGACACCAAAAGATTGAGCAGCTTTCTCATTCACTGTTTGTTTGTTTGTTTGCTTGTTTGTTTGTTCTTTCACATTGGAGCAGAAGACATCTCTCAAAAGAGAAAACTTGAAGAGAACTGAGCCAAAATGTATTATTTTAGACAGAAGGTGACAAGTGGTGTAGCGACAACACGTATCAGGAGAAGTTAAGTAATCCTGGAATGTAAAAGCATTTGGATACATTATACTTCTTGGGTTTACAGCAATAACTGTATAGGCATTAGTGACAGAATTAATATATTATGTAATCTAAAACGGGCGGATTGTTGGTGTGGTGGTTAGTTCCTGGTTCAAGTCCCGGGACCCGGGCCTTTTTCTCTGTAGGGTTTGCACCTTTCCTACGGACTCACAATGGACTGGAGACCCCGTAGGGAATAAGCAACACAGGAAGTGGATGGATGTAATCTAAAGCTTACCTCAATAAATATACGCAGCAGCTCTTTTCAGTCCGAAACACCCATTTGCAAACTCTGGACCTTTTTAGTAATCACACGCGGACAAGATTTCAACGCCCAAGTCGATCACAGCTCTGATCCCCGTAGTCACCGCGAAGCTAGCAGTTGTGGCTGTAAAGTAATTGCTTTGTCGCGCTGCAATCATCCTCCATGAACACTGCAGTTAAATGCCCCTCATCCACGAGTCAACTGCACTTATTTCCTTTTGAAAGAATTATTTCCGTTCCTTCAACGGAGTCCACTGCAAGGGTGGTGACTTTTAAGATTCTGCCGTTATGCGGTGGGGGCATATTTTTTGTCAAATGGATGCTTTGTCTCGAAAGGATGGCACTACTTTGAAAGGATGGAGACCGACGGATGCTTGGCTGGAGGCAAGGCAGTGGACAGTTTATTGTCGTCTCAAGGTTATGTTCTATCCTATTCACTTGTGAAGCTTCGTTGACCACATTGCTCTTCATGGGCTATAAAGTAGGAAGTAACAATTTCCTACTACACACATGCACTTGCAAACACACACCAGTGTTTACACACAAAATTCTTCTCCTCTCTAATGTGTTCTGCAGCAGAAGCATGACGTATGCCGACACCTTTATATGAATTATGAAAGCAAAGACCAAATCGGACATTGGCCTCTGCCGCGTTTTAACAAAAGCACACACGGCCGACTTAAAGCCACGCAATGGTGTTGTAAATCACGGCAAAATAAAAAGCTTCGAGATTTTTACATCGACCTGAAAACCACCACACTAAAAAAACGACCCATGTGCCCTCAAAAGCTTTGCCAGCGCTCCCTGGGAAGCCGGGCGACCGATTCCCCGTAGTTTACCAGCAGTAAATCAACCCAAGCCTGCATCTAGAAAGAGAGAAACACCATACCAAATCAATTAGAGTTAAATTATGCTGCCTGAGGGTAGTTATTTATCTCCCCAAATATCCACAAGGAAAGACCATAAGGGGTTTTGGAGGACAATGATTAATTTAATCAAGTGTGAGTGAACTTTCTCCAAAAATCACGCTGCTCCGGCAGATAATCCGCTTTCCCTGAAACGTTTCCAACAGGATTAGCCCCCGAGGGGAAGCCTGGATGTGTTTTACAGAGGAGACAGAGAGCAGGCAAGAGAGATGGAGAGAAAAAAAATAGATGCAGAAAAGAAGACAGATACAAAGACATAAAGGCAAGGCCAGAAAGACAGATGGTGAGAGATTGAGGGAAATACAATAAAGAACAAACAACAAAACAAAAAGAAACAGGGAATGAAGAGAGATTAAGGTAAAAAATATTACACTTTACAAGGTAAGTTTATGTAAGACTTTATATATGAAACAGAGAGGGAAGATGGAGGCCCAGAAAACGTAATCTTTTAATTTTTATAACCACTTAATCCAGTTCTGGTTTGCTAGAACCAGGTCACCCTCTCGCCCAGTGATGGATGAGAGGGATGTGCACCAGACAGGTGGCCAGCCCACCCAGGACCCTGCAACACAGACTCAAACAACCATGTTTTCCTACACCTAAGGTCAATTTATAGAAACCGAGTGACCTAAAATCTATGTTTTTATGACAGCAAGACTAAACCTCAAGGAGAACTTTGAAAGAACTCACAAACACACAGGTTTTGGTGTAGGATAACTGGAAAGGATCCCATCAGAATGTGATTTTTTTTATTAGACTTCAAGGTAAAACTTCAATTTCACCTCGATCACCTGTGTTGTTTAATGAAACACAGGAGTCTCATTACCAATAAAAGAGCCCGGACTCTGATGTAAAACAGTGTGGAAACAGGATTACATGGTACACAACCAAAAATGGAAATATTTCCAGATAAATTATGCTCCTCCCCAAAACTGTAATAGTTTCATAAAACATTTTATAATCCAGGAGCAGCCTTGCATTCTACTACTATTATTGAACATTTGCCCTCTCCCTTTGTTTAATTATTGCATCTTTTCTTTTAATTTTGTATATATATTTTCCCCATAGATTTGTTTTCTACGTATATATTTTTATTATAGGTCTCTTTTTATGACATTGTATTGTTTAATGTTTTTATAATTTTCTTTGTCCATAAACTGCTGGCTCTGAGAGATCCCTGCATACACATTTCAATGTTTCTTTGACATATTTAATAATTGATAATAGTTCAATAAAACCTCCATAGATGAATATGTCATTGTAATAGTACATATGCGACCTTATGTTCGGTGCAGAAACCTTGAGGAAAGCGCTGTGATATAACTGTTTTTGTGATTTGGCGCTGTATAAATGAAATTTAATTGAACTTTCTCTATGGCTGATCTCTGTAACTATGTAGGTGAATTGACTATACAGAGAAAATCTTTAAGTATGTTGAAAAGTGGTTTTGTCAGATGACGTGTGGCTACTAAATCACAATTCTATTAAATATGTCTAGATGTGCTTTAATTGGCCATGAGATTAATATAAAGAAAAGTAAACTTATTTGACACACTCTTTTCTTATTCAGCTGTACTCACAGTTTACTGTAACCTGAAGACATTTACAGAGAACCAAGGTCTCTGTGAGTGCAAATGAGTGTACACATGAAAGGTGTAGAATAAATAACATGTAAATGTGTCTTTTTGGTCATTTAGCCTTGAGCGGAGATGTACAATTTGGTACAAGATAACTATAATGATAGAGTGTTTCCATCCTGAAGGAGATATGGTCTATTGTTCTTTTGAGCTTGAAAAATCTTTATACACAAATTAGACTGTGCTGAAGACTTAAAAAATCATCACTTCTCAGATTAAATTCTGAAGTGTGGGCTTTTCAACAAGTTCTGCAAGAAAAGGTGTGAAACAAATTCATATTAATAAATGGGACAAAATCCACAACAGGAACAAAGCAAATGATCCTGAGGAGAAACAAAATAATAATCACAGCACGAGTTCTTTATCACAGCTTCCGAGAAACATGCGAACAGAGATGCTGACAATAAAAAAAAACATTGCTATTGAAATGTATGATCTCGGAATAACATCGCAATCCCTACAGTCAGTCAAAGCTCACATGGTCCACAGACGTCTGCCCTTAGCCTGATAATTCAACTTCCTATTTCAAATCTACACTGTGCCAAGCTCGAGGTTACAACTGCCAATGGGGCGGCGCTGAGCTGCACTGAAAGCTGTAGCCTTTGATTAAGCTCCTCTCTTCCAAGCCTAATGCCCCGGCCTTGAATTATTCACCAAGTTGGTGGAGAGGGGTTGTGCATACTACAAGATTGCTAAGTGCGTTAGGTTAAAAAAAACATAATGCAATAAAGCTTATCCATGCATAATGGTCCGAAGTCTGGGGGCCGGAAACCCTCCGTCATAGAAAGACGGAATTAGAGAGAGGGGATCAAGGAGGCAGCTGATGTTACTAAACCGCCATCCTCAAAAGGCAGGGCAGTCTCCAGCAGAAACCCCTCCTTTGTATTCCCGTCTCCGTCCATCCAGCAGAGCTTTATTCGGCTTCCTTCAATTGTAAGGGCAAGCAATGACAAGTGTCGGGCATCGATACAAAGAAATGCAACGTCAGCCGCTTAGAAAACGGCTGAGGACATTTGTTTAGCGAATTTAGAAAAAGAAAGAGTTGTGTGTTAACGACTTTTTAGGTTCACTTGTTTGGCAAACCAACAAGAATCACAATGCCTTTAGTTTTAATTAATTCTAAAGCTCTGGGATAATCATCTCACTGTCACATGATTGCATTTGAAGCACTGTGCAATCAACACGACACTGGTTTTAGCATGCCAGAACAACTCTCCCTCTCCACAAATAAGGAAACCGATGGTCCCTGGGCGTTTGTGTTTGTCGTGCCTGCTCATTTTCAGCTTGCCAGCGAGGCATCCCTTCACAATATCAATTTACACCTTTTCACTTTCAAACGTGAAAAGTCCTCATACACGCAGACATGTTCAGGGTTAAACAGTCATGAGAAAGTGATCCGGTAAATCCCTCCACACTCGTAGCCTTGGTGCATCACATTCAAAGAGACAGGCCCATCTTTTCTGCTATTACAAAGTGTACTAGACTTTGATATAACTGCTAATTACTGGTTGTCGTCTTTATTAAACAAAGCTCAGTGTGCAAACAAGAAGAACAAACAATATTGGCTGATGCAACAGTAAAGATCTTTGTCTCTTGCAGGCAAAACGCAAGACAAAACTGGTGCCCAAAACTATGAAAGTGTGCAGAATCAGCCAGTACCCACTGGTGCATACGCAACAACAGGATGAGGATGAAGACTCATGCAGATTTAGCATCTCTTCAGCTTGGTGAGCACTTTCTTATGAGCTGAAAAACAAGGTTGGAAGAGTGCATACGTTGCATTTTTTTTAAGTTCAGAGGTGGGAATGCAGCATACTGTGTTTGTATTGAGTGCTACTCAATTCCCATACTTTTTTGACTGATAAATCTTTGAAATTCCTCACAGCTTTGGTGCAGGGCCTGCAACAAAGTTGACACACTTTAATGTCTGTGATTTGTGTGTGTCCTGGAGGAAGACACTTTACTTTATCCACTTAACTCACAAAGCATTTGAAACATGATTGATTTTTTTTTCAGCCTCATTCCTATAAACATAACGATTGTGGAAATAATATCAAATTATTATGGGGGAACCAATTCTGTTTCGCTAAAGATAGTTTCTACGGCATGAAAATGAAACAGAGGGCATTATGTACACAGACACAGTGTATAAATAAACTACTAAAACCAAGAAAAGCTGTGCCGGGCATGCATATGCACACTGAATTAGTCTTCCTGATCAGCCTCGGACAGCAGTTACTCATGCAGGCAGGACATAATGTGGCACCATATCACCAAAACACAGACATCTCTCTTATGTCAACTCTTTCAAATCCATTCTTGGCATTATTCACTCATTATTCCACACTACCACAAACAAGCAAAGTCCATCTTAGAATGAAAACGAAGCTCCGTGGTTGAGCTGGGGCTGAATGGTTTGGGATGAAGGAGTGATGGGATGCTGTTATCAAGACACATTGTCCCTTCAGGGTTCGTCTTCGATGTTGTAACAGTAAATTTCGTCTGAGACACTTGAGAGCTCTTTTTCTCCATCCATTCTTTCACTATCCGACAGCATGTAAATGGCTTCAGGATTCATTAGACGTTGCATCTCATAAACCATGCCTCGGCCTTTTTACTGCTAACTTATTATTGATGGTGCGGCATTAAAAGCCTCCTGTAAACCCCCTTATAAAAATAAGACAAAGTGGAAACAAACAGAACAAAACAAAAGTGCAAAGATCAAATATCCAGACAGACAGCCTTTTGGTGTCTTTGCCAGGCTTTGGAATAAAACCGATTGCTGGCACTTGAACTTTGGGTCCTCTGTGCTGTTTAAAGCACAAAAAACAAAGTGAGTTTTTTTTTCTTGAAGACAGAAGAAGAAAACAATTTTAGAACTAAAGGCCGTCCTGCTTTTCTGCCAGTTTGGTGCTGATGTTGGCAGACAGATGCGGTTGCCTGGTTGACCAAATGTTTGTTACAAACACTTATTGGTGTGTGTGTGTGTGTGTGTGGTACACAGAGCTGGTTTGCCTCGCTTCACAATATCTGGGGGGCCTGGGAGTGGCACGCAAGGACTTGAACAGTTTCCATCTGCGACTGGCTGTGTTCATGCTAATGTTGACCGTTGCCAGTGCATTCTGAACATGTGCCCTTTGCATGTTTGTGCACATGAGAATATGTAAATCATGGTCTGCTACAAGGCCACGACATAGCATGTCATTGTGTCACCAGTCCGCTCTGGGAAAATAGCTGTGAGAGAGTAAAAAAGATGTCATAGTTTGTCAAAAATTAATTCCCTGTGCAACTGGCAGGATGAAGAGTTGATAGGGTAACAGGAAGAGAAAAAGGCATATATACTTCAAGCTTTCTGTTTATCTAATACTTTAACCGTATAGAAAAGACTGACATTCTGCCAGTAGTCAGGTATAATTAAAGTATATAGAGAAGGGAGATCCATTAAAATGATAGCAAACTATCTAGCAGCTGGTGCGGGTGCAGTGGTCAAGGCAATTGACCGGAGATTACTGAGGTGTGATACAGAAAACGGGCTGACAGCCTGCAGGAGAAAGTAAAGACAGATTGTCATACTGTTAGTGTTTAGTGTGTTTGTTATCTTTTTTTAAAAATTCTCTCTTCACAGTCTGTTAGTGATAAAGCAACATGGGCGACAGGATGCAAGTGTGTGCTGAGGTTAGACGACTTGGAAATATAGTGAAAACATCACAGAGAAAAAGACATGTTTATTCACACACTGTCATCTGCGAATCTGTTTGTCAGAAGCAGATATTAAAAGAGACAGATGGGGAAAAATAATTGAGCTAGGAGGTTAATAATTGTGACGAATATAATTATTTCTGTCCAGATATTACATGTATGAATTGCAGGCATTTGAAACCTTAAATGAAACTGTCCATCAGCCATTAAGGCATAAAATTAGCTGACTTTTACCTTATTCCAGGAAGGCATGGATTATACATAAGTGTTTCACTTATCATTATTTTTCCATCATTATGGTCAAGTGAGGTAATGGGACCATATTGAGCGGAAATGACTCAACATCCAGGAAACTAGTCTTTGATTATTTATTGACAGTGACCATTTATCTTCATATAATTTTAAAATATGCATTCATGCTGGTGAGGACATATCTGTATTTTTTTACATTTTACCAAACGCCGCTTGACTGCAATCTATTTCATTGGTGCATGTGGCTCAAGAGCTCAGAATATGCATGTTCAGACATCGGGACAGCCGGTCAAAGATTAAAGGGGTATTTTCATAAATCAGTGCGGTAATGCTAGTTGTATTGTTTTTGTGTCAGTATTCACCATGTTTTACATGACTAACTTGTGCATATATTGCATACACACGCACACAGACACACACACACGAACACCAACACTTGTTTGCATCCTCACCCCACAGCTATTTGGGGCTTTAATTACCTTCAGTAATCATAGATACGTTTTCATGGGCACTAGATGCTTGTATTTCTCTCATAGGCTACAGATCGTCCTGTTAGTGGTCATGGTGTGTCTTCTCGTCCTCCAGAGATGCAGCAGTTGGTTGTCCTTTTGAACTTATTTTGCTTTCTCTTTCTGCTTCCCTTTTATCCTCACTCCCCCTCTTACTCGCGTTCCTTCCTTTTTTTCTTTTGTATAATTAATCACTTGAAAAATAATAATAATAATAGGCTAATTTGAAAAAAATCTAAATGGTGCTACAAACTATGATGAGAACAATGACTCTGAGGGCATCTTATTTAGCTGAAGCCTGTGCCCACGGCATAACAAAAAAAATAAAAAACAAAAATGAAAAACCCTTCAATACCTTAAAGAATTCTGTTTGTTGAAGAGAATAGATATATACTAAACTGAAAGTCTGTCTAAACTGTCTTTGGATATACGTGATGAAGCTTTAACGGCTTTTTTGTAAAAGGGTTTGGACTGGTTTACATGTTGTGCGGTAAATTAATTATATGGCTCACTCATTGCTCACTTTTTTATTATTTTTTTTTTACCATTTACCGGCTTAATGCCTTTAACATACTGTACATCCGCACGTTGACACGGATATTCTGCATATTTTGCAGCTTCCCTCAGTTGCTGATGCAAACACAGTCACATGCACAAACGACAGCAAAATTAACCATATTTCATTCATGTCCATTCACAGTGCGCGGCATACATGCAATACACAAAAAATCAAGTCTAAGCAGCCAAAACGCATTGCAGTGCTGGCAGGAAATGACGGAAAAGAGCTGTTGTAAAGGATGACTTGGAAAACTTTGCGTTCGTCATCCAAACTTTGTCCCTCTCTCACCGTGGTTATAAACAGCAACTGTCCTGTTTCTTCAAAGCTTCTGCAGCTCCCCGTCCCTTCGACCTTCCCTTCTCTCTGTCGGAGACAGATTTCGGGTTTTTCCAGCGACGGTGGAAGCCTCCCTACATTTTGTGTCGGTGTAGTGGCTGGACTGCGGGGACATTGAGCCACTCAGCTCTCGCACAGAAACCAAAGCACTTTAACGGAATTTACTACTGGCTGAGTGACCACAGAATGGACAGCTGTAAATCATATTCATTATCCTGATGCTTCCGCAGTAAAGGCTGGGAAAGCCATGAAAAGAGAGGAGTCAGCCTTGTCATAGTCAAGGAGAAATCGTTTGGCTCAAATCTGACTCTTAGTAGATGAAAGTGAACAGTGAGTTGATCTTCCTCGAGTAAAAGCTGACGGCACTCTCATTTTTGGGTGTTTTCACTACTCTAATTTAAAAACATGTGAAGGGTATCCCTCTATCTGCTGATGAAATAATGACATCACTACAGATTACTTTACCGCACTGCCCTCATTTGGTTCCCACCATCCAACTTAAATCCCCCTTATTTAAGCACGCGCTAGTATGCAGCTGTAAGTCTTCCTCATAGTTTTCACCACAAATGTGGCCAAAATTTGGCCGTATATCAAAATCAATTCTGCATTCTACAGGAGCTTTCATCCTTCCGAAAACATGCGATAAATCACGGCGGTGTGGCATGCGGTGCCACAAAGGACTGCATTGCTGCTCTTTAACCCAGCCTCATCACAAAGCAACTCGCCTTCCTGCAGCTGGCTTCCCCCCCCCCCCCC